>JAWPHD010024525.1:0-18947 GCA_037043455.1 Cyrtodaria siliqua | reverse complement strand
CACTAACACATTATATACACAATGAAGAACACTCTAGTAACATTATGCTTGCATTTTTGGGAGAGGTGATAGTCAGTGGAAGAGGTGATGGTCAGTGGGAGAGGGGATGGTCAGTGGGAGAGGTGATGGTCAGTGGGAGAGGTGATGGTCAGTGGGAGAGGGGATGGTCAGTGGGAGAGGTGAGGGTCAGTGGGAGAGGTGATGGTCAGTGGAAGAGGTGATGGTCAGTGGGAGGAGAGGTGATGGTCAGTGGGAGAGGTGATGGTCAGTGGGAGAAGGGATGGTTAGTGGGAGAGGGGATGGTCAGTGGGAGAGGTGATGGTCAGTGGGAGAGGTGATGTCAGTGGGAGAGGTGATGGTCAGTGGAAGAGGTGATGGTCAGTGGGAGAGGGGATGGTCAGTCGGAGAGGTGATGGTCAGTGGGAGAGGTGATGGTCAGTGGGAGAGGGGATGGTCAGTGGGAGAGGGGATGGTCAGTGGGAGAGGGGATGGTCAGTGGGAGAGGGGATGGTCAGTGGGAGAGGTGATGGTTAGTGGGAGTAGTGGGAGAGGGGATGGTCAGTGGGAGAGGGGTGAAGGTCAGTGGGAGAGGGGTGAAGGTCAGTGGGAGAGGGGATGGTCAGTGGGAGAGGTGATGGTCAGTGGGAGAGGGGATGGTCAGTGGGAGAGGGGAAGGTCAGTGGGAGAGGGGAGGGTCAGTGGGAGAGGTGATGGTCAGTGGGAGAGGTGATGGTCAGTGGGAGAGGGGATAGTTAGTGGGAGAGGGGATGGTCAGTGGGAGAGGTGAGGGTCAGTGGGAGAGGTGATGGTCAGTGGGAGAGGTGATGGTTAGTGGGAGAGGTGATGGTCAGTGGGAGAGGTGATGGTCAGTGGGAGAGGGGATGGTCAGTGGGAGAGGGGATGGTCAGTGGGAGAGGTGATGGTCAGTGGGAGAGGGGATGGTCAGTGGGAGGAGAGGTGATGGTCAGTGGGAGAGGGGAGGGTCAGTGGGAGAGGGGATGGTCAGTGGGAGAGGTGATGGTCAGTGGGAGAGGGGATGGTCAGTGGGAGAGGGGATGGTCAGTGGGAGAGGGGATGGTCAGTGGAGAGGGGATGGTCAGTGGGAGAGGGGATGGTCAGTGGGAGAGGGGATGGTCAGTGGAGAGGGGATGGTCAGTGGAGAGGTGATGGTTAGTGGGAGTAGTGGGAGAGGGGATGGTCAGTGGGAGAGGGGTGAAGGTCAGTGGGAGACGGGTGAAGGTCAGTGGGAGAGGGGATGGTCAGTGGGAGAGGTGATGGTCAGTGGGAGAGGGGATGGTCAGTGGGAGAGGGGATGGTCAGTGGGAGAGGTGATGGTTAGTGGGAGAGGTGATGGTCAGTGGGAGAGGTGATGGTCAGTGGGAGGGGGGATGGTCAGTGGGAGAGGGGATGGTCAGTGGGAGAGGGGATGGTCAGTGGGAGAGGTGATGGTCAGTGGGAGAGGGGATGGTCAGTGGAGGAGAGGTGATGGTCAGTGGGAGAGGGGAGGGTCAGTGGGAGAGGGGATGGTCAGTGGGAGAGGTGATGGTCAGTGGGAGAGGGGATGGTCAGTGGGAGAGGGGATGGTCAGTGGGAGAGGTGATGGTCAGTGGGAGAGGGGATGGTCAGTGGGAGAGGTGATGGTCAGTGGGAGAGGGGATGGTCAGTGGGAGGAGAGGTGATGGTCAGTGGGAGAGGGGAGGGTCAGTGAAGCAAAATTATAATGTGCTACTGGAGTCTTTGAATTAAGAGTACCAACTCATATTTCATTTTACGAATATTCAATCTTGGTTATTTTAAGTACCCGTGAATAAACCTATAATTTTATTCAGCACATATACATTGTTTTATGACCTGAACATCTGGATAGGGTTTTAATAAAAGATTTTGTAATGTAATTTTGCCGTTATTGGCGACTTAGTACCTTTAAAGAAATGCTTATTGGTTTGCCTGTTTCGTTTCCAATCTGTGTAATGTCTGAGGGCTGGCATGGCGCAGTCGGTAGCGTGGCAGATTTGTAACCGGAGGCCCGGCGTTCAATCCTCCATGGTGCCACTGAGTTTCGTCGGTGTGTTCTTGGGCGGTCCAATGTATCGGTTTATCCTCCGAGCACGTTAAAGAACCATAGGAATCTATTCGATAATATGAGTAGGGCACGGTTCCCGGATTCCTATCTATCCTTCCCTCTCTCTGGGGTGGCTCTAAATATCCTATACTGTGTTGATGAGCCGTTAAACAACATTCAATTCAATTCTATTTTGAGGATCAAGCTTTTTGTCTATGTCAACCTCTAGGAACACCATAAATAATACCAGAAAAAAGATATAGTTATCTACTTCACAGTCACATTACACATTTTACGTTTATTGCCCCATGCTATTTCAGAGCTTGGTTAATCGCAAAATAAGACAAAGATATACTAGATTATTTTGTCACCGTTTTGCCCAGAAATCTGACATACCTGGTTATTTTTTCCGAGGATTTTACAAAGCACTGCCCTAGTTTCATCTGCATTACAACATACCTACCCCATCAACTAAATGACTCCAAAATTGTTACAGTGGTGCTAAATTCCTGTAGTACAGAAAAATTGGCATAACACAGAGGAGAAAAAAAGCAAGGGAGTGTACTCATACAGGTACTAATGATAGGCTATCATCCTTAAAAATGAGAGTAATTGGGATTTGACGACAGAAGTAGGTAATTACCAACTAAGAAAAAACCAAGACTTACCAACAAAGAGAAAACCAAGACGGTATTATATGACGGTAGCCAAGGTCGGATGCAAGAGGGAGGGTGGGTGTGGGGAGTGGGGGGAAAGAGCAGACCCGGTGCTCAACCCTGAATATACTATACAACACATACAGAGGCACTCATCAACTCAGAACCAACGACACACTGTAGGTGCGAAAAGCATATATCAACTCAGAATAAACACAGTCACTCGTGACATGGGTGAATTAAAGCAAATAAACTCATTCTTCACGAGGTTTCCTGCCATGTTTAAGGCTTTAAAGGGACACACGACAATCTAAATATATATCAACTCAGAATAAACACAGTCACTTGTGACATCGGTGAATTAAAGCAAATAAACTCATCCTTCATCTCAAAAGAGGTTTCTTGCCATGTTTAAGGCTTTAAATGGACAATCTGAATATTTTGAAAACTCACTTCGTCCCGTTAGTTTTTCTACATAACTTGCGTTATTACAATCATTAATATTAATCATGAGAATAGTCAAAAGAAAATTTAGTTTGCAAATTACTAACTGATGATTACTTCACACCAATAATATATTCAAACCTATGGGAGAATAATGAGGAAATTTAAAAAACTCAACATTTTATTTAATTATATGCAAGCTGTTTTAAAGTCAAAACGATATTGGATAAATTAATTGAGATCCTAGTTTTTATATCCGTTAAAAACTTCAAGATTGCCATCTGACCCTTTAAGTCTTTAATGTACTAGATGAGATAGAGTCATTACATATGGTTGAATGATCCAAATGTATGTTGGACTGATTCATCAAGATGAACTCTTTGAAGTCTCTAAATTACCATAGAACAAGAACCAATCTTCTTATACACTGGGTAACCAGGAGCAGATCCAAAGGGGTGTCCGACCTGTCTTGCATGATCATCATTGGACTTAATAACTAAAAGAACTGAAAAATGCACCAGAATTCACCGAATGCTAGGAAACCAAAATCCTCCCCACTCTCCCAACCTATCCTCAGATCTTGGATCCCCATCTGTTGTACCAATCTCCTGTCTGCTTATACATACCGTCCTCTGTTTTACCGTCCTCTGATTTACTGTTGTCACAATAAATAAAGAGGAAACTCATACCAAGGAATGAATTTATTATTTGCCAAGAATCAACCTCTCACAATGTCATGTTCGCCTTAATGTCAGGTATCAAGGATAATTATAGACCATTGGGGGATGATCTATGACGTGGATGACCTCTAACGGGGATGACCTCTGATGGTGATTACCCTCTGATGGGGATGACCTCTGATGGGGATTACCCTCTGATGGGGGGATGACCTCTGATGGGGAATGACCTCTGATATGACCTCTGATGGGGATGACCTCTAACAAAGGTTACAATGAAAGTCAAGCCTATTCAAACATTCACTAATGTGGTGCAAATGTACCATGGATAATAAATAAAAAACATTTACCAGAGTGTAAGTGACAGGTCTAGCTACTACAGGAGTAGCTGAGTATTTACTACAACATTACATGGCAGTAAACCCAATTACAAGTTAATTAGCACATCACAGTTGTATATCCCGAGGGCGGATCCTGGGGGGTAAATAGCGCTGTTTTTTCCTCTTTTTTTGTTTGCAAACAAAGTTGTTGACCCACTCACACCCTACTACCCCCTCCACTGCCCTTCACCCTCTAAACTGTTTTGTGTGCGTGTTTTGTGGTGTTTTTTTTTAAAAGTTGCACCCGCCTAATCTCAAATCCTGTATCAGCCCCTGTATCCAGATATCCAGGGAGTGGACCAGATAAAATGCATTCACAGCTCTGATCACTAAACTAAAACTACTTTATTAGTTGTCAGAAAGTCTCTCCACATCCCGCCCCTACTCTAACCCCTAAACCTTGATCTGCACCTATATATATATATGCAATACTCATTATTTCCCAGGAGACTTAGAGCCAGTTATGTCACACCTTACAGTTTTCAATCTCTACCCATTCCCACTAATAGATCCAGTAATGCAGAGACAGACACAGGAGTTTCCTCAACTTTTACCGGCATTCCTACAAAAAACATTTATTTGGTACAACTGGTATTCTGTCAGAAGGTATTACAATTTCGAATCAGGTTAAGTCAAACTTGCTGGCATTGTTGTCTGTACGACAGCAGATGGCATAATGAGTGGCCATTTATATTGTTAATGATACAAATAGAAACACATCATCAACAAAGAGACTAGATTCCACTTTTTCCTCATCTTTCTTCATTAGTTATCTTTTTACATATGCCATGTCTTATAGAAGCTTGCACTATAAATATACTGAGGGAAAACAGTTTAGCAAGTTTTTTAGATGAAATAATACTGTATACAAGATATACTGACATTTTGGGACTTTACGGGCTTGACCCCTAGTTCATTTATTCGTTACTTCATTAAGATGTTCGACTGTTTTTGATGTGTGTTTAATAAAATAGTGTGTATTGTAGTTTCTTGATTTTACAACCAAAAATGTATTATTTCCAGGTGCAACAAAAACTTACTAAACTTTTTTCTCTCGGTATACTACAACAATATGTTTGTGTCATTCTAACTGACTTGTAAGCCAGATAGAAACATGGCATTGTGGTCCAGAATAGTTTATTAATGGCCCTCCTTCCAACATTAATGTTATTCTATCAAAAAATCATGGCATTCTTGGAGTATCCACTCTTGGCTAATGATAACTGCATTAATTCCATCGTTTTACTTATTCTTTTTAATTTCTCATGAAAAGTCGTTATTATGTGACTTTAGTAATCTCGGCATGCTTGAGCATGTACTGTAAGCTGTGAGTTTATGCAGACATCTAGGAACCCTAATCTAAGCACCCTTGTTTAAATGGTGTTTTACGTCATTTTTAGCACATGTTAGCTATACACGAAGGTCAATTTTATTTATTTTTTTGTGGTAGAGACAGACCATCCCATTTTTCCTGGGTAGAACCAGTACAGTTTACCTACTGTCATCAAGCTCCCAGTCTGAACCCCTTTAACACCATGCTCCGCCATCAAAAATGATCAGTAATGTCTTCCTCATTAGGAATCTAAATGGAGAAATCAACAGCCCAGAATATGGTACAAAAATATATTTAAAATGACAGATACCAACAATGGAGGATATTATTTTTAGATCCCACCAAATAGCACGGATCAAAATAGCTTAAAATTGCTAGAACAGATTTCGTTCCTACAAATATGTATGATTTTGTCTGAAAACAGATCAGGGATCTATTGAATTTGATTGTGCTTCTATTGTTCAATGGGACGATATTTATTATTGTGTGGCGTCAATATTGATCTGTGACATTCACTGTTTATTAATTTGGGCCATACATACATACATACATCTTTCTTTCATCCCCCCCCCCATCTATGGTGTTTCAGACAGTGTGTGTGTGAGAGGTGGGGGGGTGGGGCTTCATTTTTCAGGAAGGGTTTTCCATGTCAGGAATTTGCCATATTGTATAGGATTGAAATTTAAAAGAATTTTAAGTCTTTTCCATTTAACGACTTATATTCCACCTACAGAGCGCGTCCATGGCCGAGTGGTTAGAGTCTGACTTGATATCACTTGCCTGTCACCCTGTGGGTTCGATCCCTCATGGGCCTAGGAATCTTTATGTGAGAAAGTTATAATCCAGCTGGCTTGCAGGACGTCGGTGGTTTTACCCAGGTGCCCATGCATGAAAATTGCCCGGAGGGGCACCTGGGGTCTTCCTCCACCAATAGAAGCTGGAAAGTCCGCAAATGACATTAGCTGTTGGTGCGACTATAAAATTCAATTCAATTCCAGCTAAAGTTCTATATAACGACGACATTTTCAAAGTGACATCACCGTAAAGGATAAATATTTTAGCTGTTTTTATTTTTTCAGAATCAAGTTCAGTGCGATTAAAAGTGGGATATGCCTAAACTGGATATAACAAGAGACTGTAATAAGTAAATAGTTCCAAGAATTATGTAGTCCATTATTCTGGATGGCTCAAATTTCTGTACTATTGACTTTTTAAATATGGAATTCTGCTCAACCGGTGGCTAGAGGGTGTCAGCGGTAGCATGCATTTTTCACTACCATTCATAAACAGTCTCAATCAAACCGAGATTGCGAAATGTTTTGTATTTATCGTGTTTGGCGATTTCCAAATTTCTCCTTCCATAAGGTACTCTATTTGTTACTTCAGTTATGATACTTCCATGGGTAAATTGTCAAATCATGGGTTAATCGCAACAAATAACACCATTGTTAGAAATTGTATTCTGTTTGGGATTGTCCACAAATGGGGATAAAATCTGGGCTAAATCTCAGTGGCGTCATACACTGTGTAAAAATCTGAAGACGATGTCAGACAATATAAACTAATAATACACTCGTATATATACAAGTGTAAGTAATGAACTGTTTGTCCGAAATCATTGACCGTTTCATTTAATTTTAGAGCATACTATCACTGATAGCCCGATTCAATCCTCTTAATTTCACTGATAGTCAAAGGTTTAAGGGGACACATGGCAATCTTGATTTTTTAAAAGCTAGCGGTGTCCCGTTAGTTTTTCAACATAAATTGCATTTGTTCAATCATTAATGTTACTTATAAGAATTGTATTAGGCCATCTGTTTTTGCGTATTATTAATTTTTGATATTACTGCACCAATAATATATTAAAACTTATAGTATAATAAGACGAAATAGTGAATACTTAAAATTTTATTTATTTAAATGTCACCAGGGTAAAAGTAAAAATGATACTGGATATATAAATCGAGACACCCATTTCAAATACTTCAAGACTGCCACGTGTCCCTTTAACGAAGAATAAGTGGACATTTATTCAGTGACAACAATTATTCAGTGACCTGATATACAGGTTTATGGCTCAACCAATCAGGATGCAGGAAATTCCTAAAGTGCTGTAGAATATAAATTTTATTAGTGCCAATGTCTTTACTGATGGTGTAATTTTGATAGCCCTACCAATGTTCAATGTTAAAGCTACAAACTCTGTATTTAAATCGCTTTGCTTCTTTGTAGGTGTGTCTTTCTTTGTATCTTCATGGCGAAATTGGGTATTTAAGCGATCAAATTTAGCGCAGGACATCATTTACTGTATAGACATCGAGTAGTGCACATCGTACAGGTAGCATTGTAATTTTTCAGAAGAAAAAAAGTTTGCCTCTCAAGGGTCTTGAACACACGATGTTCTAATTGACCTGCCATTCTAGCCACTGAGCTACAGAGGCTTCTTACAGAGGCTTCTTGAAAATATGGTATATTTAATACTATTTATTATAATGCTTTGTTTGTTTGTTTGTATGGTGTTTTACGTCATTTTCAACACATGTAAGGTTATATATGACTGTGTTGGAGACGCTTTTATTATAATGCAAAATAACTTGATAAATTTGAACGCACCTAAGACTTATCAGTATATAGTAAATCATGTTGAACATGACATTGTGTGATGCGATAAAATATTTTATCAAATTAAAACTAGGATTCCGCTTCAAAACAACTTCATCTCGATCTTTTAATGTGCGACTGATAAGCTTGTGCGTGTATCTGCGCTAATTATTTTTCAATACCTATTTCATGTTAAAACTGCTACAAAGTACCAACAAATATCCGTGGCTGAGTGGTTAGATCTACATAAACAAGAACAAATAAAAGCGAAACGTTACTGGTTTAAATCCCGTGCCGGGCAGCTATTTCTTTGTTTTATGAAATATAAACAGAAGCCGTATATTGATCGATGCTACCTGTATGAAGGCTAGATAAAATGTGATATTTTATGCATCGATTCTGGCATATAATACCGACTTTTTGGCTGCTCGACGTATTGAAACTACTTCACATGTGACTCGTTCATATTCATGAGTTAGTACTTGTTTATGTATAGCGCCTGTAGCTTTAAGGAACTATTTCGAGCCTGTTGTATTTAAGGGGGAGAAAATTTGTATAGGTAACTGTAAATCACTGTTAGATGTACAACTGCACGAGAAAATGGTGTAATTCAATTTTGTATCAGATGATGAGATCCTCCCAGCACAGCTTTTGTATGACGTCAACATATTAAAACATAGAAGCAGTTTTTTTCATTAGTTTTGGTTTTATTTTGTTCTAAAACAATGAAATATCAACAGCATTTTGTATTTAGTACGGCGAACTTATTATTTGTTGTTTTCGTCTTCATAAAAAAAGTTACTGTTCAACATAACAATTGGTTCGTTTAGGGTTTTCCCATCGGCAACCACGTTGGATGCCAATGGCCACCGATGGTAACATTTGGTACCAATGAAGCCACCGATACTACCTCAGGTGTAGAGTTGCGGGATAAAGGTTACCAACGTTCTACCTATCGGCAAACGACGGTGACCGATGGTTACCGAGAGTGCTTTCGGTAACCGATGATGGGAGAACCCTGAACGGACCCATTGCTATTGAAAGAAAACACTTTACTCAGGCCCCAATTTATATACCTGACATAGGCGTAGCCAGGTTTTCAAAATATATACGCACACCAAAAAAATACGTTTGGGGGAGGGTGTGGGAGGGGGGTCCGGGAAAAAAATTAAAATAAGGAAGGAAATTGTGCATTCTGGAGCATTCTGAGGCACCTTTCTGGCATTTTATTATGCTTGGCATTTTTTGTATTACGCACAAGCGTATTTATTGTGCGTATAGGGCACTACGCCCTTGCCTGAGCTTATCGGTCATGTAGCATGTTAGCAGTAAATAAACAAGCTTTCCACACTTGTTCAATGACCATTTGATGTTGGGAAATATGTCCTTAAGCAGTAAGGGACCACAAAAGCCACCTTAACTAATAATATGTTTTAAGACACAATAATTATTGGTGACTTGACAAAGTCACAGACATATTAATAAATGTTATTAGGTCTGTGACAAAGTGGAATAAATTCATTCTCCAACATCTTTTCTGCAAATCTAGATATTAATTGTGTCATTTAAATAAAATTATTACAATTTCAACTGAACTTAAACAAGGAATCGGTAGAACCAATGGATGCTCCCCCAATAAAGGTTCACATGTGAAAAGTCAATTGGATGGAAAATGTAGGACTTGAGCTTACAAGTTTTATATTTTTTCATAAAATTGCAAAGTTGCAAAGTCCCGTAACTCCGACCATTTTTTTTTTAACCAAAACATCCTGAAATTATGAGCTACTAGAAATAATACTGATACTTCCTATAAAGTTTCATGGATATCAGATGAAAAACTAAGGCGGAGTTGAGCGGACAAGCTTAAGAATTGAAAAACTTCATGTCCCGTAACTCCAACACATCATATAGCATAAACATTGAGAAAGAATGAATCGCTGCCAATAAAAGTATGTATCGCTGCAAACCACATAATTTAAATAACATATCCTGAAAGGCTTCACGGAAACTCAAACCGCACTGGAAGACCTAAACATTTGTTACATTAGTGTAGTATAAACATATTACCTGAAAAAAAGTTATATATTAATAGTATATATACATATATATTTATACAAACTTGGGATAACTGTATATTGCGAAGAATTTTTGAAAATACAAAACCATTATAATTTACATGTTATGCTAAAGTATACAAAACATAAAAATCAAAGCATCTTTGATATTTGTCCAAATTAAGTATTATACAGGTTAGCAGTGTGGTACTGTTCAGATTATACAAAAGGTATATAAGCAAAACATATCAGTATTTGTCCACATAATACATATAGAGTAAGAAGTGATACTACTATGACATGTAAACCGGACAGCTTTAGTCTGTATTCATGAACAAGATAAGGCCCGTAGCCAGCCCTGAAATTTAACAGAGGCAAATCCCTTTCTATGGAGGTCCGGTGGCATGCACCCTACCCTCCACCCAACCCATACTCCCATTTTTTTGTGATTTCTTCATGTGATTTCTTCATGTATTTCTTCATGTGATTTCTTCCTGTGATGATTTCCTGCATTTTAGACATATCCTTGAGAAGATTTGTTTTAAGCAAGACATTTTTGTCAATACTTAATTATTTATGATATGTGTAAAGTTTGTACATTCCCAAAATTCTACCGAGGCAACTGCCTCGGTGTGCCTCAGCGTAGCTACGGGCCTGAAGACAGAAAAAATATGCTATACTATTATTGTGTAATAAATATATTCAGAATTTACTTTTTATATAACTTGGGTAACTGAACTATGAGAACTTACCGGTAATGAGGATACTCTTCGGCTTGGTGAGAATCTTCTCCGCCTCCCGGGTCAGCTCGAGAAGTCTTTGTTTGACGACCATGTTCTCGGCGCCCAGAACAAGGAAAGGCATTTCCTTTTCGCTTACTGAAAACATAAATGCAGATAATATAATACCACTTTCTGATGGTCTTTGGATATCATTGATTTAATTTGCTCTTTGTTTGTGGTACAGTGTGAATCTACAGAGCTTCTGCATTTGGGTGCTGTGATTCCTATAGGACTATTTTTCTATAGGACTTTTTTCTCATTTTTACACAATTCTTTTTTCCTTTTTACACAGATTTTTATTAGATTTTTGTTAAAATATCACTATTTCACAAAAATATATAGAGGATATTTGTTTGTTTTGAGTGAACATAGGATTTATTTTCATCGATAAGTGAGAAAACATATTTTCACGAGTGCTTTTTTTTTGCCCTGAAGCCATTATCACTATGTGATCACATAATAAATCCTATATTCATGACAACCCAACAAATATTCTATTTATTATATACTCACAACCATACTCACAATCTGGAAATTTACGCAGAAAAAATATAATGCGCCAAATAACGTCTACAACGTAAGCAACGTCAACAGTTGCATGACGTCATATTGAGTGAAAATAAAAATATATTATATTTTCACATGTGAAATATAAACCATGTGAAAATATAAACAATGAAAATATAAGGTTTTATTTAATCATAAAATCCACTATTTCACTGGAAAGTAATTAATATATTTTGTTATTCTATATCATACAGCAAGCTTAGTTTAAAAGAATAATAGAGTTGCAGGTGGTTTTTTTAATCCTACGTTCAAGCAAATTTTGAGTGTGAAAATTGTCTTCTGCTGTTGTTGTTTTTTTATAAAAATGTTCATAGTATGGTAGTCCATACTAGTAGATGCCAATAAAAATGCTACAGGGCTACCGAAAGGGTCAACACACATATATTATCAAATATTATAGGTTATACAGAGATTGTTTAACTGGTAGGTTTGATTATAGAGATTTTCTTCACGAGATGGTAGGCAATTGGTTCTTTCCACAAACAGGCAGATGAAGGTGAGTGAGGTAAAATTTGGACTCGCACTGCATATTTGCTATTAAATAACTCCTTCGGGGAGAATAGGCAATCAAGCAAGTTGTGAAAATTGTTTTCTTAATTAAGTAACGCGCAAATATCATAAGATGATCAGTTAAAAAAACAAATTTAATTAATATTTCTATTTTCCAATTATTCTTTTTTTCAAGAGAAATCATACTACATGATGAATTTGCAGAAGTTGTTTTTCTTCAGATCAGCAATTTCTCTACCATTACTACAAAGCTACGAAGACTGGTTACATTTTAAAAATACATTTGTATAGAGTATTGTTTAATTTATTTACATGCCAAATGTAATGGTTAAAAAATGCTTTAGTACTTAAAAATGTGACTAAATCTCTCTTCAGAGTAGCATAATGAATAAAATGATCAGAAAATTGTCTGATTTAAAATGGAACCCCAATTGCCCTGAAGCCATTATCACTATGTGATCACATCGTTAAACTGAACAAAATAATCCTAATTTCGAACAATCATTATTTTTTGTCTTTGTATAAAGAACTACATAAATTGCAGACAAAAGCATTTATCACTTGATAAAAACAGGGTAGTAGTGAAATTTTAACTCACATAATAAGTCTAGAAAAGAAAAGACAATCCTTAATACGAGGGGCATTCAATAAATTCTGTCACTAATTGGCCTCCGAAAAAAATACGTGACATAACGACACAAAAAAATCGTGCATTTCAAGACCATTTTAAAACCCATGTGCACACCAAATCTCGATTTAATCCACTTAAAAGTTGAACCGAGTTATTCACTGCTAAATCAGGGCTTACATTAAAGCCCAGGTTGCTTTAAAAGTACCCCCAAAGGAGATTCATGCCGAGCTGTACGGCATATTCGTCAGTTCTGTCGTTACTATGACAACAGCTTTTAGGTTGGTTAAAATATTTAAAGATGGTAAAAATGACGTCAAAGAAGACAACCGGCCAGACAGGCCAGTTGTCGCAGCAACAAAACAGAATATTGCTGCAGGAAAGGCAATGGCAGAGGAGGATGGGCATTGTACTGTTTCTGAGATAGCTAATAGGGTGGGCATTTCAGAAGGCATGACCCATCACATTTTAACCAGCTGTATGAAATTAAAGAAACTTTGTGCTAGATGGCATTTGCTGACATCTGAACAAAAAGCCAAACATTTGAAATGCGAAAAAGATCTCCTGAAGAAATCTGATAATTGTAATCCCAGAAAAGATTCCGAGTTACTTACTGGAGATGAGACGTGGGTGTATTATTTTGAGCCCCAGCAGCACATGAATAGCAAGCAATGGTTAAAACAAAATCAGGCAAGGCCAGTGATCAAGCGACAAAAAGCGCTAAAAAGGTTCTTTATGCCATTTTCTTTAATTCTAGTGGGCTGTGTTACAGATACCATGCAAAGAAGGGAGAACCATTACAGCTAAGTTTTACAGAGACAAAATTCTTAAATATGTCAACAAATTCTACAAAAAAAAGCATCCAAGTAAAGCTTTGAATGGCATCCAGCTTATTCATGATAATGCCTCAGCTCACAAAGGCCAAATTGTCCAGTCTTTCTTGAAGCGAGAAAAAGTAGTACAGCTTGATCACCCACTTAATTCCTCACCCGACCTAAGTCCCTGTGACTTTTTCTTATTCCCTTTGCTGAAAAAAATGCTCTCTGGGGAACGCTATGCTTCTAGAAGTGCTCTTGGTAGCGCAATCTTTCAGTGTCTCAATAGTATACCAAGGGGAGACTACTTTGCGGCAATTAAGCCATGGATAGCTCGACTGCGAAAGTGTGTATCTGTTAAGGGGGAATACTTTGAAGGGTTATAACAGAAAACTACACATTATTCGTAATATCTGTTGATTTATAAAACTAGTGACAGAATTTATTGAATGCCCCTCTTACATAAAAACAAAAAATGCTTTCCAGTGCTAATGCAATGAAATGTCACTGGGTCCAATATAAATTTAAAAGGAAACAAACTGGACGGAAAATTAGCCTCACAATTTTAGATTCTGCGCCGAATTAATAAGCTCTAAATTTAACTAAATGACACTGGCAACAACTTAGAGAAACTAAACTGACAAATTTCACTACATTGCTGTTCTTCCAAACTCTCCAGTGTGTTGAGATCATAAAATAATGCATGTTTGCAATTAAAAGTCTATATTTATTCACGGGTACTAAAATACCCGTAATTGCGAAAAATATAATTAAATTTTGGTAACTCAAAAATATTTCGATGCTTTGGCAATGATAACAAATGTCTGGCCAGTTAAGACATTTAAAGTGTAGTTAGTTAAACTTTATCGTTATTTGGCTTAGAAAAGGTGTACATCTTTTGTAAACTCTGCCTGTTGATAACGGGATAGCCGCTTTAATAAGTGTGTTTTCTTTTGGGGCATTCGTGGCCGAGTGGTTAGTCTCTGACATGAAATCACTTGTCCCTCACCGCTATAGGTTGGATCCGTCAGAGGCCTAGGAATCTTTATGTGAGGAAGCTATCCAACTGGCTTGCGGATAGTCGGTGGTTCTACCCAGGTGCCCGCCCGGAGGGGCACCTGGGGTCTTCCTCCACCAGTGTAAGCTGGAAATTTGCCATATGACCTTAACTGTTGGTGCGACTATCACATCCAATTCAATTCAATTTATTTTGAAAGAACTATATCATTGAAATTAGCAGATTATAATGCGTTTTGTGTCAAGTGTCCCCACAAACGTCTTGACCTTTTGTGCAGGAAACAAATTGAAACTGGAAACACAAGTCCAAAATTATTATTTTTCTATTATAGTATGTTTGACCATCCAATTTAGTTTGTCAATATAATGATGAAGTTCCCTTCTTTATTTATTAATTTATTGTTTTTAAGTCAATCGGTATATCTTGGATAGTTGAATTGAATTGAATTGGGGTTTTAAGGCGCACCAACACATGAAAAGTTATATGGCACCTAAAAGGAATGAACATGCCAGGCTCATCCTCCACATCAAGATAAAATATGGAGAACGGGCCTAGAACCTTCTCACTCTGAACTGCAGAGTTGCTGCAAATTCTAATGTAGACACTCCATTTACGCTGGAGCGGCGTTATAGTTTTTCTGCCACTGCTCTACTGATATGAGCAAGATGGCACCTGAAACAATGCAGGGGTCATGATGAAGACCTTTAATGAGCATGAACAAAAAATGATAAAATGAACATGAATTTGGGGGGTGTTCTACCCCTCTGCCTTTACCTCCAGTGTGATCTGCAGTGGCCCTATTCTTTGCCCCTTAACCAAACGGGGCCCCCAGAACCACACGGGGAATATCTGATCTTGGATAAAAGGTGGCATCTATCAGCCAATCAGAGATAATACCAGAATGTCGGTACAGGTCTAAACATTTGTCTTTAAAACAAGCTGATGATCCAGACTAATTAAACTAATTTAGATCTGTAATTCAAGAAACTATATGTAAACATTTAGAGACAAGAAAACCTTGTTGATTTGAATCTTCAAGCAAATAATTTGTTACAAACATTTTAGTATATCTTTTTTGCTGTCTGGCATATTTTCTTAATACAAAACCCCTCAAACCCAAATATTACTGCAAACTGGCAAAATATCACATATTTCTATCTTGAAAACGCTCCATTAATAAGGTCCATCTGGATAACCTAATGCTGTCTTATAATGATTCACCCAGTCAACAAAATATAGTGTGTTTTAATATCAAAGACGCAGTTGGGCATCCATGCCTATAATCCGAGCTTTCTCTGACTTGACCAGCCCTTTTTACGATTTTTGATATTTCATCTGGCTGTGTATAAAGCCGCAAAAAAATAAAAAATAATAAAGGCTTTTAGGGGTCAGAGAAGGCTCGGATTACCATGCCTACTGAAGTGTGTGTGTGTCATTCGAAGGTTTAACGTCCCTCCACCTACTGAGCACATTTTCTAGTTCTTATATAGCCACACCCTCTCACCCCCCACCCCACCACCCCACCCCATCACCCCACCCCATGTGAAAATGCATGTGGATATTATTTTTTTTTGTTGGCTAAAACAAAAGGAATTTATTTAAATATAATTTGAGTATATTCAAACTGTCAAGAAAAACTATGTTTTTTCCCTCTTCAAATCGTCAAAAAAAAAAAGTTTGTAAAAAAATAAAGTTTGCTGTGTGTATATATATATAACCAATTTTTAGGATAGACAAAATAACACTAAACTTTAACCCTTAACCCGCTAAGCAGGACTATAATAGCCTTTGCATCCATTGTAAACCAGATCAGCCAACCAATTCGCAGGCTGATCAAGGTTTACAATGTCTGGCTGCTAATCAGTCATTTTCCCCCTTTGTCACATAAATGGAATGGTCTTAATTCAAAGAAAGAACAGTCCATTATATATATGTAGCGGGTTAATGGTGACCATATCATGCAATGTACCATCAGACTAAATAAAGCTCAGCACACTTCTACATACAAGAGGCTTCACGGCCAAAACATGCAAACAAAAACAACAATTTCTGAGACAACCCAAACTTTGATTCCATCGTCACCATGGTAACCAAAGACATCTGTTGGAGTTTTGTCTTATAGACACATATATTATACACATGTATGTCTGTGGTTTCAACTGTGTGGGAAATTGTAACTCCCAAGTGGATGCAAACATGTACATATGTAAATAAAAGGTTCTTTGGTGCTTCTTCGCTATTGGTGTCATACTATGTTAATGCCGTTTGTTAACGACTGTAGAGTGTTGTCATTCTTGCTAAAAGCATTCATCCTTCATGAACAAGATTTAGAAAATTGCATTCCTCAATGAATGGGATAAACTATTTTAGTGCATGCGTAATTGTCCTTCAGTTCCAAGAAGGAGAAGCAAAATACTGAATTTTGTTTGTTTGTATGGCGTTTTCCATTATTTTCAACACACGTAAGGTTATATGATGGTCAATTTGTTTGTGTTCGAGGCAGATCACCCACTTTCATAGGGTGGAACCAGTACTGTACATCCTCCCGTCATCCATAAGAATCAACACTTCCTCACAAGTCAAGCTCCCAGTGTGATTCGAACCTGCAGTGGTTAGAGGCGAGACAGTTTACAACGCAACGTTGTTAACCCCTCGGCCTCGGAGATCCCGCGAGAAGGAGAAGCGTAATTTCGAAAACACCGTTCCTACTTTTCTCTGCTTATATAAGTGCATATCGATATTAAATGAGCAATGTATGAATTATTTTAATATTTAACCAAATATGAAAACAGAATCAATAATTGATTACTTATCGATATTGCAGTTGTTTACTGTAAGAAATGATTATTTAGGGTAGTCAAAAATTAGCGCAGAAGACGCTTTTCGAAGGTTTTGAGCATATTAGCGCAATGATGAATTAGTGCTCGGTCATAGACTCCATTTTAATTTAGCGCTGTCGCTTGCTCTGCAGAATTTCGACAATTTCTGGCAATTTCCGATTATTCCCGATCTGTCATCATCGATGCGGCAGTTTCGTTGTTGGTTAATCATGCCTTCAGGCTGTCAACAAAATAGTTTTGCATAACGGCGTTTCCATTCTTGAATGAACACATCTTACTAACACGGCAAAACCAAACCCATTGAAAATATGATTCATAGAAAAATGTTGCCAGAACAGTAATTACCAATCCCGAAAACTGCTACTAGTATCTATTGATAAAACGGTGTTGGCGAGTTAATCCCATAAACCAAGGAAATTGGTGATGCTCTAAATAAATATAATACACAACACGCCAGAATAACAGAACATACACAGATGACTAATGTATGTAATGTGCTAAAGATTTATACAATTAATTAAGCGAGACATTATATTCTTGTGTTAACTGCAGTTTATACTGAACGTGTACTCTTTTCGTTGAACTAGAAAATACTAATCTAAAGAACTGCATACTAAACATTCACAATCGTTGTGTGTTGAAAAAAGATGACTTTTGGTAAGAAAATCATTCTTATTTTAGCGGACATCTTGAATTAGCGCCCGGACAACATCCGCTAATAGCACTAAAATAAGATATCCGCAAAACAATCATTTCTTACAGTAAATGTAAAGTATGTTCATTCCAAAGATTTCCCAAGCTCGGTGTGCCTCAACATAGTTATGGGCCTGAATAACATCTTCGACTCTGAATCCAGTGATAACAGCTTCGTGAATCACTGGCACCACCCAGGGTTACTTTGGTGTGTCCTTAGACAAGACGCCTCCACTACCCTTGTCCCTCAGATGGGCCGAAATCAGAGCATTCCCGTGTATTGGCAACTATCCTACAAGCATGTTAAAGTAGCATAGGATTCCTACTATCAGTCCCCTTTGTCTGGCGTGGCTAGAAATAACCAAACAATGACATGATGAGTTGTTAAATATTACGAAAGCCAGTTCTTTTAATTCCTATTACGATACATCTACCGTATTTCCACGAACACCCCCTCCTGACCTCCCCCCCCCCCCCCCCCCCCCCCCCCCCCCCCCCCCCCCCCCCCCCCCCCCCCCCCCACCACCCACACACACACAAACAAACACCTTTTTCTAACACCTTTTTCTAAATGTATTTAACATTCAACACCAACACATTTATATTTTATTCACCAACGTTCTGGCATAGTGCCTTTTATCAAGATGAAATAAACAATAAATCACCTTTTTCTATAAATTCTACCTAATAAAACAAAAAAAAGCAAAAAAAAATATGTTTATGGTTACAATTTTTTTATGCATTATTATCTTTTTATTAGAATTTTTTTTTGTTTTGTTTTATTCTGCATAATGTTCTGGCACTACTTTTATGGGGCATACGGTATTCCCGTCCATCAACATGGTAATGCCCATTTTAGCACCCACAATTCCAGGTGATATTTT
>JAWPHD010024524.1:0-18954 GCA_037043455.1 Cyrtodaria siliqua | reverse complement strand
CGGAATATATGTGTAAGAACTGAATATATGCATAAAAACTGAATATATATGTGTAAGAACTGAATATATTTTTGTAAGAACTGCATATATATATGTGTAAGAACTGAATATATATGCGTAAGAACGGAATATATATGTGTAAGAACTGAATATATATGTATAAGAACTGAATATATATGTGTAAGAACTGAATATTTATGTGTAAGAACTGCATATATATGTGTAAGAACTGAATATATATGCGTAAGAACTGAATATATATGTGTAAGAACTGAATATATATGTATAAGAACTGAATATATATGTGTAAGAACGGAATATATAAGTGTAAAAACTGAATATATATGTGTAAGAACTGAATATATATGTGTTAGAACGGAATATATATGTGTAAGAACGGAATATATATGTGTAAGAACTGAATATATGTGTAAGAACTAAATATATATGTGTAGAACTGAATATATATGTGTAAGAACTGAATATATATGTGTAAGAACTGAATATATATGTGTAAGAGCTGAATATATATGTGTAAGAACTGAATATATATGCGTAAGAACTGAATATATATGCGTAATATCGGTATATATGTGTAAGAACTGAACATATATGCGTAAGAATTGAATATATACGCGTAAGAACTGAATATATGCGTAAGAACTGAATATATGCGTAAGAACTGAATATATGCGTAAGAACTGAATATATATTTGTAAGAACTGAATATATTTGTGTAAGAACTGCATATATATGTGTAAGAACTGAATATATATGTGTAAGAACTGAATATATATGTGTAAGAACTGAATATATATGTGTAAGAGCTGAATATATATGTGTAAGAACTGAATATATATGCGTAAAAACGGAATATATATGCGTAAGATCGGAATATATGTGTAAGAACTGAACATATATGCGTAAGAATTGAATATATATGCGTAAGAACTGAATATATGTGTAAGAACTGAATGTATATGTGTTAGAACGGAATATACATGTGTAAGAACTGAATATATATGTGTAAGAACTGAATATATATGTGTAAGAGCTAAATATATATGTGTAAGAACTGAATATATATGCGTAAGAACTGAATATATATGCGTAAGATCGGAATATATGTGTAAGAACTGGACAAATATGCGTAAGAATTGAATATATATGCGTAAGAACTGAATATATGTGGAACAACTGAATATATGCGTAAAAACTGAATATATATGTGTAAGAACTGAATATATTTGTGTAAGAACTGCATATATATGTGTAAGAATTGAATATATATGCATAAGAACTGAATATATATGCGTAAGAACTGAATATATATGCGTAAGCACTGAATTTATATGCTTAAGAACGGAATATATATGCGTAAGAACTGAATATATATGTGTAAGAACTGAATATATATGTGTAAGAACTGAATATATATGCGTAAGAACGGAATATATATGTGTAAGATCTGAATATATATGTATAAGAACTGAATATATATGTGTAAGAACTGAATATATAAGCGTAAGAACTGAATATATATGTGTAAGAACTGAATATATATGTATAAGAACTGAATATATATGTGTAAGAACGGAATATATATGTGTATGAACTGAATATATATGTGTAAGAACTGAATATATATGTGTTAGAACGGAATATATATGTGTAAGAACGGAATATATATGTGTAAGAACTGAATATATATGTGTAAGAACTGAATATATATGTGTAGAACTGAATATATATGTGTAAGAAATGAATATATATGTGTAAGAACTGAATATATATGTGTAAGAGCTGAATATATATGTGTAAGAACTGAATATATATGCGTAAGAACGGAATATATATGCGTAAGATCGGAATATATGTGTAAGAACTGAACATATATGCGTAAGAATTGAATATATATGCGTAAGAACTGAATATATGTGTAAGAACTGAATGTATATGTGTTAGAACGGAATATATATGTGTAAGAACTGAATATATATGTGTAAGAACTGAATATATATGTGTAAGAGCTAAATATATATGTGTAAGAACTGAATATATATGCGTAAGAACTGAATATATACGCGTAAGAATTGAATATATATGCGTAAGAACTGAATATATGTGTAAGAACTGAATATATGCGTAAAAACTGAATATATATGTGTAAGAACTGAATATATTTGTGTAAGAACTGCATATATATGTGTAAGAACTGCATATATGCGTAAGAATTGAATATATATGCGTAAGAACTGAATATATGTGTAAGAACTGAATATATGCGTAAAAACTGAATATATATGTGTAAGAACTGAATATATTTGTGTAAGAACTGCATATATATGTGTAAGAATTGAATATATATGCGTAAGAACTGAATATTTATGTGTAAGAACTGAATATATATGTGTAAGAACTGAATATATATGCATAAGAACTGAATATATATGCGTAAGAACTGAATATATATGCGCAAGCACTGAATTTATATGCTTAAGAACGGAATATATATGTGTAAGAACTGAATATATATGTGTAAGAACTGAATATATATGTGTAAGAACTGAATATATATGTGTAAGAACTGAATATATATGTGTAAGAACTGAATATATATGCGTAAGAACGGAATATATATGCGTAAGAACGGAATATATATGTGTAAGATCTGAATATATATGTATAAGAACTGAATATATATGTGTAAGAACTGAATATATATGTGTAAGAACTGAATATATATGTGTAAGAACTGAATATATATGCGTAAGAACGGAATATATATGTGTAAGATCTGAATATATATGTATAAGAACTGAATATATATGTGTAAGAACTGAATATATATGTGTAAGAACTGCATATATATGTGTAAGAACTGAATATATATGCGTAAGAACTGAATATATATGTGTAAGAACTGAATATATATGTAAGAACTGAATATATATGTGTAAGAACGGAATATATATGTGTAAGAACTGAATATATATGTGTAAGAACTGAATATATATGTGTTAGAACGGAATACTTATGTGTAAGAACGGAATATATATGTGTAAGAACTGAATATATATGTGTAAGAACTGAATATATATGTGTAGAACTGAATATATATGTGTAAGAACTGAATATATATGTGTTAGAACTGAATATATATGTGTAAGAACGGAATATATATGTGTAAGATCTGAATATATATGTATAAGAACTGAATATATATGTGTAAGAACTGAATATATATGTGTAAGAACTGAATATATATGTGTAAGAACTGAATATATATGCGTAAGAACGGAATATATATGTGTAAGATCTGAATATATATGTATAAGAACTGAATATATATGTGTAAGAACTGAATATATATGTGTAAGAACTGCATATATATGTGTAAGAACTGAATATATATGCGTAAGAACTGAATATATATGTGTAAGAACTGAATATATATGTATAAGAACTGAATATATATGTGTAAGAACGGAATATATATGTGTAAGAACTGAATATATATGTGTAAGAACTGAATATATATGTGTTAGAACGGAATACTTATGTGTAAGAACGGAATATGTATGTGTAAGAACTGAATATATATGTGTAAGAACTGAATATATATGTGTAGAACTGAATATATATGTGTAAGAACTGAATATATGTGTAAGAACTGAATATATGCGTAAAAACTGAATATATATGTGTAAGAACTGAATATATTTGTGTAAGAACTGCATATATATGTGTAAGAATTGAATATATATGCGTAAGAACGGAATATATATGTGTAAGAACGGAATATATATATGTGTAAGAACTGAATATATATGCGTAAGAACTGAATATATATGCGTAAGTACTGAATATATATGCGTAAGAATTGAATTTATATGCTTAAGAACGGAATATATATGCGTAAGAACTGAATATTTATGTGTAAGAACTGAATATATATGTGTAAGAACTGAATATATATGCGTAAGAACGGAATATATATGTGTAAGAACTGAATATATATGTATAAGAACTGAATATATATGTGTAAGAACTGAATATATATGTGTAAGAACTGAATATATGCGTAAGAACTGAATATATGCGTAAGAACTGAATATATATGTGTAAGAACTGAATATATATGTGTAAGAACTGAATATATATGTGTAAGAACTGAATATATATGCGTAAGAACGGAATATATATGTGTAAGAACTGAATATATATATATGTGTAAGAACTGAATATATATGTGTTAGAACGGAATATATATGTGTAAGAACTGAATATATATGTGTAAGAATTGAATATATATGTGTAAGAGCTGAATATACATGGGTAAGAACTGAATATATATGCGTAAGAACTGAATATATATGCGTAGGATCGGAATATATGTGTAAGAACTGAACATATATGCGTAAGAACTGAATATATGCGTAAGAACTGAATATATGCGTA
Source organism: Cyrtodaria siliqua (assembly GCA_037043455.1). Taxonomy (NCBI): domain Eukaryota; kingdom Metazoa; phylum Mollusca; class Bivalvia; order Adapedonta; family Hiatellidae; genus Cyrtodaria; species Cyrtodaria siliqua. The sequence goes on along the minus strand of JAWPHD010024524.1, from coordinate 14,493 downwards.
AGAACTGAAAATATATGTGTAAGAACTGAATATATTTGTGTAAGAACTGCATATATATGTGTAAGAACTGAATATATATGTGTAAGAACTGAATATATTTGTGTAAGAACTGCATATATATGTGTAAGAACTGAATATATATGTGTACGAACTGAATATATATGTGTAAGAACTGAATATATATGTGTTAGAATGGAATATATATGTGTAAGAACTGAATATATATGCGTAAGAACGGAATATATATGTGTAAGAACTGAATATATATGTGTAAGAACTGAATATATATGTGTTAGAACTGAATATATATGTGTAAGAACTGAATATATATGTGTAAGAACTGAATATATATGTGTAAGAGCTGAATATATATGCGTAAGAACGGAATATATATGTGTAAGAACTGAATATATATGTATAAGAACTGAATATATATGTGTAAGAACTGAATATTTATGTGTAAGAACTGCATATATATGTGTAAGAACTGAATATATATGCGTAAGAACTGAATATATATGTGTAAGAACTGAATATATATGTATAAGAACTGAATATATATGCGTTAGAATTGAATATATATGCGTAAAAACTGAATATATGCGTAAGAACTGAATATATATGTGTAAGACCTGAATATATTTGTGTAAGAACTGCATATATATGTGTAAAAACTGAATATATATGTATTAGAACGGAATATATATGAATAAGAACTCAATATATATGTGTAAGAACTGAATATATATGTGTAAGAGCTAAATATATATGTGTAAGAACTCAATATATATGCGTAAGAACTGAATATATATGCGTAAGAACTGAATATATATTCGTTAGAACGTAATATATATGCGTAAGAACGGAATATATATGTGTAAGAACTGAATATATTTGTGTAAGAACTGAATATATATGCGTAAGAACTGAATATATATGCGTAAGAACGGAATATATATGTGTAAGAACTGAATATATTTGTGTAAGAACTGAATATATATGTGTAAGAACTAAATATATATGCGTAAGAACGGAATATATATGTGTAAAAACTGAATATATATGTGTAAGAACTGAATATATATGTGTTAGAACGGAATATATATGTGTAAGAACTGAATATATATGTGTAAGAACTGAATATATATGTGTAAGAGCTAAATATATATGTGAAAGAACTGAATATATATGCGTAAGAACTGAATATATATGCGTAAGAACTGAATATATATGCGTAAGAACTGAATATATATGCGTTAGAATGGAATATATATGCGTAAGAACGGAATATATATGTGTAAGAACTGAATATATTTGTGTAAGAACTGAATATATATGTGTAAGAACTAAATATATATGCGTAAGAACGGAATATATATCTTTAAAAACTGAATATATATGCGTAAGATCGGAATATATGTGTGTAAGAACTGCATATATATGTGTAAGAACTGAATATATATGTGTAAGAACTGAATATATTTTTGTAAGAACTGCATATATATGTGTAAGAACTGAATATATATGCGTAAGAACGGAATATATATGTGTAAGAACTGAATATATATGTGTTATAACTGAATATATATGTGTTAGAACGGAATATATATGTGTAAGAACTGAATATATATGTGTAAGAACTGAATATATATATGTAAGAGCTAAATATATATGTGTAAGAACTGAATATATATGCGTTAGAACTGAATATATATGCGTAAGATTGGAATATATGTGTAAGAACTGGACATATATGCGTAAGAATTAAATATATATGCGTAAGAACTGAATATATGTGTAAGAACTGAATATATGCGTAAAAACTGAATATATATATGTAAGAACTGAATATATTTGTGTAAGAACTGCATATATATGTGTAAGAATTGAATATATATGCGTAAGAATGGATTATATATGCGTAAAAACTGAATATATATGTGTAAGAACTGAATATATATGCGTAAGAACTAAATATATATGCGTAAGAACTGAATATATATGCGTAAGAACTGAATATATATGTGTAAGAACTGAATATATATGTGTAAGAACGGAATATATATGTGTAAGAACTGAATATATATGAGTAAGAACTGAATATATATGTGTTAGAACGGAATATATATGTGTAAGAACGGAATATATGTGTAAGAACTGAATATATGTGTAAGAACTAAATATATATGTGTAGAACTGAATATATATGTGTAAGAACTGAATATATATGTGTAAGAACTGAATATATATGTGTAAGAGCTGAATATATATGTGTAAGAACTGAATATATATGCGTAAGAACTGAATATATATGCGTAAGATCGGAATATATGTGTAAGAACTGAACATATATGCGTAAGAATTGAATATATACGCGTAAGAACTGAATATATGCGTAAGAACTGAATATATGCGTAAGAACTGAATATATGCGTAAGAACTGAATATATATTTGTAAGAACTGAATATATTTGTGTAAGAACTGCATATATATGTGTAAGAACTGAATATATATGTGTAAGAACTGAATATATATGTGTAAGAACTGAATATATATGTCTTAGAACGGAATATATATGTGTAAGAACTGAATATATATGTGTTAGAACGGAATATATATGTGTAAGAACTGAATATATATGCGTAAGAACGGAATATATATGTGTAAGAATGGAATATATATGTGTAAGAACTGAATATATATGTGTAAGAACTGAATATATATGTGTAAGAATAGAATATATATGCGTAAGAACGAAATATATATGTATAAGAACTGAATATATATGTATAAGAACTGAATATATATGTGTACGAACTGAATATATATGTGTAAGAAATAAATATATGCATAAGAACGGAATATATGCGTAAGAACTGAATATATATGCGTAAGAATGGAATATATATGCGTAAAAACTGAATATATATGTGTAAGAACTGAATATATATGCGTAAGAACTAAATATATATGCGTAAGAACTGAATATATATGCGTAAGAACTGAATATATATGTGTAAGAACTGAATATATATGCGTAAGAACTAAATATATATGCGTAAGAACTGAATATATATGCGTAAGAACTGAATATATATGTGTAAGAACTGAATATATATGCGTAAGAACTGAATATATATGCGTAAGAACGGAATATATATTTGTAAGAACTGAATATATATGTGTAAGAACTGACTATATAGGTGTTAGAACGGAATATATATGTGTAAGAACTGAATATATATGCGTAAGAATGGAATATATATGTGTAAGAACTGAATATATATGTGTAAGAACTGAATAGATATGTGTTAGAACGGAATATATATGTGTAAAAACTGAATATATATGTGTAAGAACGGAATATATATGTGTAAGAGCTGAATATATATGTGTAAGAACTGAATATATATGCATAATAACTGAATATATATGCGTAAGATCGGAATATATGTGTAAGAACTGAATATATGCGTATAAACTGAATATATATGTGTAAGAACTGAATATATTAGTGTAAGAACTGCATATATATGTGTAAGAACTGAATATATATGCGTAAGAACGGAATATATATGTAGTACTACGAATATATATTATATATACGAATATATATTAAGATCTTAGATATTTATTTAAGAACTGCATATATATTAAGAACTGAATATATATCTAAGATACTACGCATACTATATTCAGTTCTGACGCATATATATTCAGTTCTTAGGCATATATATTCAGTTCTAACGCATATATATTCATATATGTGTAAGAACTGAATATATATGAGTAAGAACTGAATATATATGTGTTAGAACGGAATATATATGTGTAAGAACGGAATATATATGTGTAAGAACTGAATATATGTGTAAGAACTAAATATATATGTGTAGAACTGAATATATATGTGTAAGAACTGAATATATATGTGTAAGAACTGAATATATATGTGTAAGAGCTGAATATATATGTGTAAGAACTGAATATATATGCGTAAGAACTGAATATATATGCGTAAGATCGGAATATATGTGTAAGAACTAAACATATATGCGTAAGAATTGAATATATACGCGTAAGAACTGAATATATGCGTAAGAACGGAATATATGCGTAAGAACTGAATATGCGTAAGAACTGAATATATATTTGTAAGAACTGAATATATTTGTGTAAGAACTGCATATATATGTGTAAGAACTGAATATATATGTGTAAGAACTGAATATATATGTGTAAGAACTGAATATATATGTCTTAGAACGGAATATATATGTGTAAGAACTGAATATATATGTGTTAGAACGGAATATATATGTGTAAGAACTGAATATATATGCGTAAGAACGGAATATATATGTGTAAGAATGGAATATATATGTGTAAGAACTGAATATATATATGTAAGAACTGAATATATATGTGTTAGAACTGAATATATATGTGTAAGAACTGAATATATATGTGTAAGAACTGAATATATATGTGTAAGAGCTGAATATATATGTGTAAGAACTGAATATATATGCGTAAGAACGGAATATATATGCGTAAGATCGGAATATATGTGTAAGAACTGAACATATATGCGTAAGAATTGAATATATATGCGTAAGAACTGAATATATGTGTAAGAACTGAATGTATATGTGTTAGAACGGAATATACATGTGTAAGAACTGAATATATATGTGTAAGACCTGAATATATATGTGTAAGAGCTAAATATATATGTGTAAGAACTGAATATATATGCGTAAGAACTGAATATATATGCGTAAGATCGGAATATATGTGTAAGAACTGGACATATATGCGTAAGAATTGAATATATATTGCGTAAGAACTGAATATATGTGTAAGAACTGAATGTATGCGTAAAAACTGAATATATATGTGTAAGAACTGAATATATTTGTGTAAGAACTGCATATATATGTGTAAGAATTGAATATATATGCGTAAGAACGGAATATTTATGTGTAAGAACTGAATATATATGTGTAAGAACTGAATATATATGCATAAGAACTGAATATATATGCGTAAGAACTGAATATATATGCGTAAGCACTGAATTTATATGCTTAAGAACGGAATATATATGCGTAAGAACTGAATATATATGTGTAAGAACTGAATATATATGTGTAAGAACTGAATATATAAGCGTAAGAACGCAATATATATGTTTTAGATCTGAATATATATGTATAAGAACTGAATATATATGTATAAGAACTGAATATATAAGCGTAAGAACTGAATATATATGTGTAAGAACTGAATATATATGTGTAAGAACTGAATATATATGTGTAAGAACTGAATATATATGTGTTAGAACGGAATATATATGTGTAAGAACGGAATATATATGTGTAAGAACTGAATATATATGTGTAAGAACTGAATATATATGTGTAGAACTGAATATATATGTGTAAGAACTCAATATATATGCGTAAGAACTGAATATATATGTGTAAGAGCTGAATATATATGTGTAAGAACTGAATATATATGCGTAAGAACGGAATATATATGCGTAAGATCGGAATATATGTGTAAGAACTGAACATATATGCGTAAGAATTGAATATATATGCGTAAGAACTGAATATATGTGTAAGAACTGAATGTATATGTGTTAGAACGGAATATATATGTGTAGGAACTGAATATATATGTGTAAGAACTGAATATATATGTTTAAGAGCTAAATATATATGTGTAAGAACTGAATATATATGCGTAAGAACTGAATATATATGCGTAAGATCGGAATATATGTGTAAGAACTGGACATATATGCGTAAGAATTGAATATATATGCGTAAGAACTGAATATATGTGTAAGAACTGAATATATGCGTAAAAACTGAATATATATGTGTAAGAACTGAATATATATGTGTAAGAACTGCATATATATGTGTAAGAATTGAATATATATGCGTAAGAACGGAATATTTATGTGTAAGAACTGAATATATATGTGTAAGAACTGAATATATATGCATAAGAACTGAATATATATGCGTAAGAACTGAATATATATGCGTAAGCACTGAATTTATATGCTTAAGAACGGAATATATATGCGTAAGAACTGAATATATATGTGTAAGAACTGAATATATATGTGTAAGAACTGAATATATATGCATAAGAACGGAATATATATGTGTAAGATCTGAATATATATGTATAAGAACTGAATATATATGTGTAAGAACTGAATATATATGTGTAAGAACTGCATATATATGTGTAAGAACTGAATATATATGCGTAAGAACTGAATATATATGTGTAAGAACTGAATATATATGTATAAGAACTGAATATATATGTGTAAGAACGGAATATATATGTGTAAGAACTGAATGTATATGTGTAAGAACTGAATATATATGTGTTAGAACGGAATATATATGTGTAAGAACGGAATATATATGTGTAAGAACTGAATATATATGTGTAAGAACTGAATATATATGTGTAAGAGCTGAATATATATGTGTAAGAACTGAATATATATGCGTAAGAACTGAATATATATGCGTAAGATCGGAATATATGTGTAAGAACTAAACATATATGCGTAAGAATTGAATATATACGCGTAAGAACTGAATATATGCGTAAGAACGGAATATATGCGTAAGAACTGAATATGCGTAAGAACTGAATATATATTTGTAAGAACTGAATATATTTGTGTAAGAACTGCATATATATGTGTAAGAACTGAATATATATGTGTAAGAACTGAATATATATGTGTAAGAACTGAATATATATGTCTTAGAACGGAATATATATGTGTAAGAACTGAATATATATGTGTTAGAACGGAATATATATGTGTAAGAACTGAATATATATGCGTAAGAACGGAATATATATGTGTAAGAATGGAATATATATGTGTAAGAACTGAATATATATATGTAAGAACTGAATATATATGTGTTAGAACTGAATATATATGTGTAAGAACTGAATATATATGTGTAAGAACTGAATATATATGTGTAAGAGCTGAATATATATGTGTAAGAACTGAATATATATGCGTAAGAACGGAATATATATGCGTAAGATCGGAATATATGTGTAAGAACTGAACATATATGCGTAAGAATTGAATATATATGCGTAAGAACTGAATATATGTGTAAGAACTGAATGTATATGTGTTAGAACGGAATATACATGTGTAAGAACTGAATATATATGTGTAAGACCTGAATATATATGTGTAAGAGCTAAATATATATGTGTAAGAACTGAATATATATGCGTAAGAACTGAATATATATGCGTAAGATCGGAATATATGTGTAAGAACTGGACATATATGCGTAAGAATTGAATATATATTGCGTAAGAACTGAATATATGTGTAAGAACTGAATGTATGCGTAAAAACTGAATATATATGTGTAAGAACTGAATATATTTGTGTAAGAACTGCATATATATGTGTAAGAATTGAATATATATGCGTAAGAACGGAATATTTATGTGTAAGAACTGAATATATATGTGTAAGAACTGAATATATATGCATAAGAACTGAATATATATGCGTAAGAACTGAATATATATGCGTAAGCACTGAATTTATATGCTTAAGAACGGAATATATATGCGTAAGAACTGAATATATATGTGTAAGAACTGAATATATATGTGTAAGAACTGAATATATAAGCGTAAGAACGGAATATATATGTTTTAGATCTGAATATATATGTATAAGAACTGAATATATATGTATAAGAACTGAATATATAAGCGTAAGAACTGAATATATATGTGTAAGAACTGAATATATATGTGTAAGAACTGAATATATATGTGTAAGAACTGAATATATATGTGTTAGAACGGAATATATATGTGTAAGAACGGAATATATATGTGTAAGAACTGAATATATATGTGTAAGAACTGAATATATATGTGTAGAACTGAATATATATGTGTAAGAACTCAATATATATGCGTAAGAACTGAATATATATGTGTAAGAGCTGAATATATATGTGTAAGAACTGAATATATATGCGTAAGAACGGAATATATATGCGTAAGATCGGAATATATGTGTAAGAACTGAACATATATGCGTAAGAATTGAATATATATGCATAAGAACTGAATATATGTGTAAGAACTGAATGTATATGTGTTAGAACGGAATATATATGTGTAGGAACTGAATATATATGTGTAAGAACTGAATATATATGTTTAAGAGCTAAATATATATGTGTAAGAACTGAATATATATGCGTAAGAACTGAATATATATGCGTAAGATCGGAATATATGTGTAAGAACTGGACATATATGCGTAAGAATTGAATATATATGCGTAAGAACTGAATATATGTGTAAGAACTGAATATATGCGTAAAAACTGAATATATATGTGTAAGAACTGAATATATATGTGTAAGAACTGCATATATATGTGTAAGAATTGAATATATATGCGTAAGAACGGAATATTTATGTGTAAGAACTGAATATATATGTGTAAGAACTGAATATATATGCATAAGAACTGAATATATATGCGTAAGAACTGAATATATATGCGTAAGCACTGAATTTATATGCTTAAGAACGGAATATATATGCGTAAGAACTGAATATATATGTGTAAGAACTGAATATATATGTGTAAGAACTGAATATATATGCATAAGAACGGAATATATATGTGTAAGATCTGAATAAATATGTATAAGAACTGAATATATATGTGTAAGAACTGAATATATATGTGTAAGAACTGCATATATATGTGTAAGAACTGAATATATATGCGTAAGAACTGAATATATATGTGTAAGAACTGAATATATATGTATAAGAACTGAATATATATGTGTAAGAACGGAATATATATGTGTAAGAACTGAATGTATATGTGTAAGAACTGAATATATATGTGTTAGAACGGAATATATATGTGTAAGAACGGAATATATATGTGTAAGAACTGAATATATATGTGTAAGAACTGAATATATATGTGTAAGAGCTGAATATATATGTGTAGTTAACTGAATATATATGCGTAAGAACTGAATATATATGCGTAAGATCGGAATATATGTGTAAGAACTAAACATATATGCGTAAGAATTGAATATATACGCGTAAGAACTGAATATATGCGTAAGAACTGAATATATGCGTAAGAACTGAATATATATGTGTAAGAACTGAATATATTTGTGTAAGAACTGCATATATATGTGTAAGAACTGAATATATATGTCTTAGAACGGAATATATATATGTAAGAACTGAATATATATGTGTTAGAACGGAATATATATGTGTAAGAACTGAATATATATGCGTAAGAACGGAATATATATGTGTAAGAACGGAATATATATGTGTGAGAACTGAATATATATGTGTAAGAACTGAATATATATGTGTTAGAACTGCATATATATGTGTAAGAACTGAATATATATGTGTAAGAACTGAATATATATGTGTAAGCACTGAATATATATGTCTTAGAACGGAATATATATGTGTAAGAACTGAATATATATGTGTTAGAACGGAATATATATGTGTAAGAACTGAATATATATGCGTAAGAACGGAATATATATGTGTAAGAATGGAATATATATGTGTAAGAACTGAATATATATGTGTAAGAACTGAATATATATGTGTTAGAACTGAATATATATGTGTAAGAACTGAATATATATGTGTAAGAACTGAATATATATGTGTAAGAGCTGAATATATATGTGTAAGAACTGAATATATATGCATAAGAACGGAATATATATGCGTAAGATCGGAATATATGTGTAAGAACTGAACATATATGCGTAAGAATTGAATATATATGCGTAAGAACTGAATATATGTGTAAGAACTGAATGTATATGTGTTAGAAAGGAATATACATGTGTAAGAAACGAATATATATGTGTAAGAACTGAATATATATGTGTAAGAGCTAAATATATATGTGTAAGAACTGAATATATATGCGTAAGAACTGAATATATATGCGTAAGATCGGAATATATGTGTAAGAACTGGACATATATGCGTAAGAATTGAATATATATGCGTAAGAACTGAATATATGTGTAAGAACTGAATATATGCGTAAAAACTGAATATATATGTGTAAGAACTGAATATATTTGTGTAAGAACTGCATATATATGCGTAAGAATTGAATATATATGCGTAAGAACTGAATATTTATGTGTAAGAACTGAATATATATGTGTAAGAACTGAATATATATGCATATGAACTGAATATATATGCGTAAGAACTGAATATATATGCGTAAGCACTGAATTTATATGCTTAAGAACGGAATATATATGCGTAAGAACTGAATATATATGTGTAAGAACTGAATATATATGTGTAAGAACTGAATATATAAGCGTAAGAACGGAATATATATGTTTAAGATCTGAATATATATGTATAAGAACTGAATATATATGTATAAGAACTGAATATATAAGCGTAAGAACTGAATATATTATGTATAAGAACTGAACATATATGTGTTAGAACGGAATATATATGTGTAAGAACTGAATATATATGTGTAAGAACTGAATATATATGTGTTAGAACGGAATATATATGTGTAAGAACGGAATATATATGTGTAAGAACTGAATATATATGTGTAAGAACTGAATATATATGTGTAGAACTGAATATATATGTGTAAGAACTCAATATATATGTGTAAGAACTGAATAAATATGTGTAAGAGCTGAATATATATGTGTAAGAACTGAATATATATGCGTAAGAACGGAATATATATGCGTAAGATCGGAATATATGTGTAAGAACTGAGCATATATGCGTAAGAATTGAATATATATGCGTAAGAACTGAATATATGTGTAAGAACTGAATGTATATGTGTTAGAACGGAATATATATGTGTAAGAACTGAATATGTATGTGTTAGAACTGAATATATATGTTTAAGAGCTAAATATATATGTGTAAGAACTGAATATATATGCGTAAGAACTGAATATATATGCGTAAGATCGGAATATATGTGTAAGAACTGGACATATATGCGTAAGAATTGAATATATATGCGTAAGAACTGAATATATGTGTAAGAACTGAATATATGCGTAAAAACTGAATATATATGTGTAAGAACTGAATATATTTGTGTAAGAACTGCATATATGTGTGTAAGAATTGAATATATATGCGTAAGAACGGAATATTTATGTGTAAGAACTGAATATATATGTGTAAGAACTGAATATATATGCATAAGAACTGAATATATATGCGTAAGAACTGAATATATATGCGTAAGCACTGAATTTATATGCTTAAGAACGGAATATATATGCGTAAGAACTGAATATATATGTGTAAGAACTGAATATATATGTGTAAGAACTGAATAAATATGCATAAGAACGGAATATATATGTGTAAGATCTGAATATATATGTATAAGAACTCAATATATATGTGTAAGAACTGAATATATATGTGTAAGAACTGCATATATATGTGTAAGAACTGAATATATATGCGTAAGAACTGAATATATATGTGTAAGAACTGAATATATATGTATAAGAACTGAATTAATATATGTGTAAGAACGGAATATATATGTGTAATAACTGAATATATATGTGTAAGAACTGAATATATATGTGTTAGAACGGAATATATATGTGTAAGAACGGAATATATATGTGTAAGAACTGAATATATATGTGTAAGAACTGAATATATATGTGTAGAACTGAATATATATGAATATATATGTGTAAGAACTGAATATATATGTGTAAGAACTGAATATAATATCCTGTAAGAGAGCTGAATATATATGTGTAAGAACTGAATATATATGCGTAAGAACTGAATATATATGCGTAAGATCGATATATGTGTAAGAACTAAACATATATGCGTAAGAATTGAATATATACGCGTAATAACTGAATATATGCGTAAGAACTGAATATATGCGTAAGAACTGAATATATATGTGTAAGAACTGAATATATTTGTGTAAGAACTGCATATATATGTGTAAGAACTGAAAATATATGTCTTAGAACGGAATATATATGTGTAAGAACTGAATATATATGCGTAAGAACGGAATATATATGTGTAAGAACGGAATATATATGTGTGAGAACTGAATATATATGTGTAAGAACTGAATATATATATGCGTAAGAACTGAATATATATGCGTAAGATCGGAATATATGTGTAAGAAACTGGACAAATATGCGTTAGAATTGAATATATATGTGTAAGAAACTGAATATATATGTGTAAGAACTGAATATATATGTGTAAGAACTGAATATATATGTGTAAGAACTGAATATATATGTGTAAGAACTGAATATATATGCGTAAGAACGGAATATATATGTGTAAGATCTAAATATATATGTATAAGTAACTGAATATATATGTGTAACAACTGAATTATTATATGTGTAAGAACTGAATATATGCGTAAGAACTGAATATATGCGTAAGAACGGAATATATATGCGTAAGAACTGAATATATATGTGTAAGAACTGAACTATATATGTGTAAGAATAGAATATATATGCGTAAGAACGAAATATATATGTATAGAGAACTGAATATATATGTATAAGAACTGAATATATATGTGTACAGACCTGAATTATAATATGTGTAAGAAATAAAATATATGCATAAGAACGGGAATATATGCGTAAGAACTGAATATATATGTGTAAGATCTGAATATATATGTGTTAGAACTGAATATATATGTGTAAGAATTGAATATATATGTGTAAAAACTGAATATATATGTGTAAGAGCTGAAGATATATGCGTAAGAACTGAATATATGCGTAAGAACTGAATATATGCGTAAGAACTGAATATATATGTGTAAGAACTGAATATATGTGTGTAAGAAATGCATATATATGTGTAAGAACTGAATATATATGCGTAAGAAAGGAATATATATGTGTAAGAACTGAATATATATGTGAAAGAACTGAATATATATGTGTCTAGAACGGAATTATATATGTGTAAGAACTGAATATATATGTGTCAGAAACTGAATATATATGTGTAAGAGCTAAATATATATGTGTTAAGAACTGAAATATATATGCGTAAGAACTAGATATATATGCGTCAGATCGGAACTATATGTGTAAGAACTGGACATATATGCGTAAGAATTGAATATTATATGCGTAAGAGACTGAATATATGTGTAAGAACTGAATATATGCGTAAAAACTGAATATATATGTGTAAGAACTTGAATATATTTGTGTAAGAACTGCATATATATGTGTAAGAATTTAATATATATGCTTAAGAACGGAATATATATGTGTAAGACTGAATATATATGTGTAAGAACTGAATATATATGCGTAAGAACTGAATATATATGCGTAAGAACTGAATATATATGCGTAAAAACTGAATTTATATGCTTAAGAACGATATATATGTTGTAAGAACTGAATATATATGTGTAAGAACTGAATATATATGCGTAAGAACGGAATATATATGTGTAAGAACTGAATATATATGTATAAGCACTGAATATATATGTGTAAGAACTGAATATATATATGTAAGAACTGAATATATATGTGTAAGAACTGAATATATGTGTAAGAACTGAATATATGCGTAAGAACTGAATATATATGTGTAAGAACTGAATATATATGTGTAAGAACTGAATATATATGCTGTAAGAACGGAATATATATGCTGTAAGAATTGAATATATATGTATAAGAACTGAATATATATGTGTAAGAACTGAATATATATGTGTAAGAACTGAATATATGCATAAGAACGGAATATATGGCGTAAGAACTGAATATATATGTGTAAAAAACTGAATATATATGTGTTAGAACTGAATATATATGTGTATGAACTGAATATATATGAATATATAGGTGTAAGAACTGAATATATATGTGTAAGAGCTGAATATATATGCGTAAAAAACTGAATATAATGCTGTAAGAACTAGAATATATGCTGCGTAAAGACTGAATATATGCGTAAGAACTGAATATATGCGTAATGAACGGGAATATATCTTGTGTAAGAACTGAATATATTTGTGTAAGAACTGCATCATATATGTGTAGAGAACTGAATATATATGCGTAAGAAAGGAATATATATGTGTTAAGAAATGGAATATATATGCGTAAGAAAGGAATATATATGATTAAGAAACTGAATATATATGTGAAAGAAGTCTGAATATATATGTGTTAGAACGAATATATATGTGTAAGAACTGAATATATATGTGTCAGAACTGAATATATATGTGGTAAGAGCTAAAATATATATGTGTAAGAACTGCATTATATATGCGTAAGAACTGAATA
>JAWPHD010024523.1:0-18956 GCA_037043455.1 Cyrtodaria siliqua | reverse complement strand
CTGAATATATATGTGTAAGAACTGAATATATATGCGTAAGAACTAAATATATATGCGTAAGATCTGAATATATATGCGTAAGAACTGAATATATGCGTAAGAACTGAACATATATGCGTAAGAACGGAATATATATGCGTAAGAACGGAATATATATGCGTCAGAACTAAATATATATGTGTAAGAACTGAATATATATGCGTAAGAACGAAATATATATGCGTCAGAACTGAATATATATGCGTCAGAACTGAATATATATGTGTAAGAACTGAATATATATGTGTAAGAACTGAATGTATATGTTACGAACTGAATTAATATGTGTAAGACCTGAATATATATGTTTAAGAACTGAATATATATGTGTAAGAACTGAATATATATGCGTAAGAACTCAATATATATGTGTAAGAACTGAATATATATGTGTAAGAACTGAATATATATGTGTAAGAACTGAATATATATGTGTAAGAACTGAATATATATGTGTTAGAACTTAATATATATGTGCAAGAACTGAACATATATGCATAAGAACTGAACATATATGCGTAAGAACTGAACATATATGCGTAAGAACTGAATATATATGTGTAAGAACTGAATATATATATGCGTCGGAACTGAATATATATGTGTAAGAACTGAATATATATGTGTAAGAACTGAATATATATGCGTAAGAACTGAATATATATGTGTAAGAACTGAATATACATGTGTAAGAACTGAATATATATGCGTAAGAAGGGAATATATATGCGTAAGAACGGAATATATATGCGTCAGAACTGAATATATATGTTAAGAACTGAATATATATGTGTAAGAACTGAATATATATGCGTAAGGACAGAATATATATGCGTAGGAACGGAATATATATGCGTCAGAACTGAATATATATGTTAAGAACTGAATATATATGTGTAAGAACTGAATATATATGCGTAAGAACTGAATATATATGTTTAAGAACTGAATATATATGTGTAAGAACTGAATATATATGTATAAGAACTGAATATATATGTTTAAGAACTGAATATATATGTGTAAGAACTGAATATATATGTGTAAGAACTGAACATATATGCGTAAGAACTGAATATATATGTCTAAGAACTGAATATATGTGCTAGAACTGAACATTAATGCGTAAGAACTGAATATATATGTGTAAGAACTGAATATATGTGTAAGAACTAAATATATATGTATAAGAACTGAATATATATGTTTAAGAACTGAATATATATGTGTAAGAACTGAATATATATGTGTAAGAACTGAACATATATGCGTAAGAACTGAATATATATGTGTAAGAACTGAATATATATGTGTAAGAACTGAATATATATGTGTAAGAACTGAATATATTTGCGTAAGAACTGAATATATATGCGTAAGAACTGAATATATATGCGTAAGAACTGAATATATATGCGTAAGAACTGAATATATATGTGTTAGAACTGAATATATATGTGAAAGGACTGAATTTATATGTGTAAGAACTGAATATATATGTGTAAGAACTGAACATATATGCGTAAGAACTGTATATATAAGTGTAAGAACTGAATATATATGTGTTAGAACTGAATATATATGTGTAAGAACTGAATATATAAGTGTAACAACTGAATATATATGCGTAATAAGTGAATATATATGTGTAAGAACTGAATATATGTGTAAGAACTCAATATATATGTATTAGAACTGAATATATATGTTTAACAACTGAATATATATGTGTAAGAACTGAATATATATGTGTAAGAACTAAACATATATAGGTAAGAACCGATTATATATGTGTAAAAACTGAATATATATGTGTAAGAACTGAATATATATGTGTAAGAACTGAATATATATGCATAAGAACTGAAAATATATGCGTAAGAACTGAATATATATGCGTAAGAAATGAATATATATGCGTAAGAACTAAATATATATGCGTAAGAACTGAATATATATGTGTTAGAACTGAATACATATGTGTAAGAACTGAATATATATCTGAAAGAACTGAACATATATGCGTAAGAACTGAACGTATATGCGTAAGAACTGAATATATATGCGTAAGAACTGAATATATATGCGTAAGAACTGAATATATATGTGTAAGAACTGTATATATATGTGTAAGAACTGAATATATATGCGTAAGAACTGAACATTTATGCGTAGGAACTGAATATATATGCCTAAGAAATGAATATATGCGTAAGAACTGAAAATATATGCGTAAGAACTGAATATA
The DNA here is from genome assembly GCA_037043455.1 of Cyrtodaria siliqua. NCBI lineage: Eukaryota > Metazoa > Mollusca > Bivalvia > Adapedonta > Hiatellidae > Cyrtodaria > Cyrtodaria siliqua. Next base: position 16,669 of record JAWPHD010024523.1, on the reverse strand, counting down.
TATGCGTTAAAATGGAATATATATGCATAAGAACGGAAAATATATGCGTCAGAACTGAATATATATGTGTAAGAACTCAATATATATATGCGTCGGAACTGAATATATATGTGTAAGAACTGAATATATATGTGTAAGAACTAAATATATATGTTTAAGAACTGAATATATATGTGCAAGAACTGAACATATATGTGTAAGAACTGAATATATATGTGTTTGAACTGAATATATATGTGTAAGAACTGAGCATATATGCGTCAGAACTGAATATATATGTGTAAGAAATGAATATATATGTGTAAGAACTGAATATATATGCGTAAGAACTGAATATATATGCGTAAGAACTGAATATATATGCGTAAGAACTAAACATATATGCGTAAGAACTGAATATATATGTGCAAGAACTGAACATATATGCGTAAGAACTGAATATATATGTGTTCTGAATATATATGCGTAAGAACTGAATATATATCCGTAAGAAGTGAATATTTATGCGTAAAAACTGAATATATATGCGTAAGAACTGAATATATATGTGTAAGAACTGAATATGTATGCGTAAGAACTGAATATATATGCGTAAGAATCGAATATATATGTGTAAGAATTGAATATATATGCGTAAGAACTGAATATATATGCGTTAAAACGGAATATATATGCGTAAGAACGGAATATATATGCGTAAGAACTGAATATATATGCGTAAGAACTGAATATATATGCGTAAGAACCGAATATTTATGCGAAAGAATTGAATATATATGCCTAAGAACTGAATATATATGCGTTAAAACTGAATATATATGCGTAAGAACGGAATATATATGCGTAAGAACTGAATATATATGCGGAAGAACTTAATATATATGCGTAAGAACTGAATATATATGCGTAAGAACTGAATATATATGCGTAAGAACCGAATATATATGCGTAAGAATTGAATATATATGCGTAAGAACTGAATATATATGTGTCGGAATTGAATATATATGTGTAAGAACTGAATATATATGTGTAAGAACTGAATATATATGTGTAAGAACTGAACATATATGCGTAAGAACTGAATATATATGCGTAAGAACTGAATATATATGTGTCGGAATTGAATATATATGTGTAAGAACTGAATATATATGTGTAAGAACTGAATATATGCGTAAGAACTGAATACATTTGCGTAAGAACTGAATATATATGCGTAAGAACTGAATATATGTGTAAGAACTGAATATATATGCGTAAGAATTGAATATATATGCGTAAGAACTGAATATATATGTGTAAGAACTGAATATATGTGTAAGAACTGAATATATATGTATAAGAACTGAATATATATGTTTAAAAACTGAATATATATGTGTTAGAACTGAATATATATGTGTAAGAACTGAATATATAAGTGTAACAACTGAATATATATGTGTAAGAGCTGAATATATATGTGTCAGAACTGAACATATATGCGTAAGAACTGAATATATATGTGTAAGAACTAAATATATATGTGTAAGGACTGAATATATATGTGTAAGAACTGAATATATATGCGTAAGAACTAAATATATATGTGTCAGAACTGAATAAATATGCGTAATAACTGAATATATATGTGTAAGAACTGAATATATATGTGTAAGAACTGAATATATATGCGTAAGAACTGAATATATATATGTAAGAACTGAATATATGTGTAAGAACTGAATATATATATGTATAAGAACTGAATATATATGTTTAACAACTGAATATATATGTGTAAGAACTGAATATATATGTGTAAGAACTAAACATATATAGGTAAGAACCGAATATATATGTGTAAGAACTGAATATATATGTGTAAGAACTGAATATATAAGCGTAAGAACTGAATATATATGCGTAAGAACTGAATATATATGCGTAAGAACTGAATATATATGTGTAAGAACTGAATATATATGTGTAAGAACTGAACATATATGCGTAAGAACTGAATATATATGTGTAAGAACTGAATATATATGTGTTAGAAATGAATATATATGTGTAACAACTGAATATATAAGTGTAACAACTGAATATATATGTGTAAGAACTGAATATATATGTGTAAAAACTGAACATATATGCGTAAGAACTGAATATATATGTGTAAGAACTAAATATATATGTGTAAGGACTGAAAATATATGTGTAAGAACTGAATTAATATGCGTAAGAACTAAATATATATGCGTAAGAACTGAATACATATGCGTAATAACTGAATATATATGTGTAAGAACTGAATATATATGTGTAAGAACTGAATATATATGTGTAAGAACTAAATATATATGTGTAAGAACTGAATATATATGTATAAGAACTGAATATATATGTTTAACAACTGAATATATATGTGTAAGAACTGAATATATATGTGTAATAACTAATCATATATAGGTAAGAACCGAATATATATGTGTAAGAACTGAATATATATGTGTAAGAACTGAATATATATGTGTAAGAACTGAATACATATGCGTAAGAACTGAATATATATGTGTAAGAACTAAATATATATGTGTAAGGACTGAATATATATATGTAAGAACTGAATATATATGCGTAAGAACAAAATATATATGTGTCAGAACTGAATAAATATGCGTAATAACTGAATATATATGTGTAAGAACTGAATATATATGTGTAAGAACTGAATATATATGCGTAAGAACTGAATATATATATGTAAGAACTGAATATATGTGTAAGAACTGAATATATATGTATAAGAACTGAATATATATGTTTAACAACTGAATATATATGTGTAAGAACTGAATATATATGTGTAAGAACTAAACATATATAGGTAAGAACCGAATATATATGTGTAAGAACTGAATATATATGTGTAAGAACTGAATATATATGCGTAAGAACTGAATATATATGCGTAAGAACTGAATATATATGCGTAAGAACTGAATATATATGTGTAAGAACTGAATATATATGTGTAAGAACTGAACATATATGCGTAATAACTGAATATATATGTGTAAGAACTGAATATATATGTGTTAGAAATGAATATATATGTGTAACAACTGAATATATAAGTGTAACAACTGAATATATATGTGTAAGAACTGAATATATATGTGTAAGAGCTGAACATATATGCGTAAGAACTGAATATATATGTGTAAGAACAAAATATATATGTGTAAGGACTGAAAATATAAGGGTAAGAACTGAATATATATGCGTAAGAACTAAATATATATGCGTAAGAACTGAATACATATGCGTAATAACTGAATATATATGTGTAAGAACTGAATATATATGTGTAAGAACTGAATATATATGTGTAAGAACTAAATATATATGTGTAAGAACTGAATATATATGTATAAGAACTGAATATATATGTTTAACAACTGAATATATATGTGTAAGAACTGAATATATATGTGTAAGAACTAATCATATATAGGTAAGAACCGAATATATATGTGTAAGAACTGAATATATATGTGTTAGAACTGAATATATATGTGTAAGAACTGAATACATATGCGTAAGAACTGAATATATATGCGTCAGAACTGAATATATATGCGTAAGAACTGAATATATATGCGTAAGATCTAAATATATATGTGTAAGAACTGAATATATATGTGTTAGAACTGAATATATATGTGTAAGAACTGAATATATATCTGCAAGAACTGAACATATATGCGTAAGAACTGAACATATATGCGTAAGAACTGAATATATATGCGTAAGAACTGAATATATATGCGTAAGAACTGAATATATATGTGTAAGAACTGTATATATATGTGTAAGAACTGAATATATATGCGTAAGAACTGAACATGTATGCGTTAGAACTGAATATATATGCGTAAGAACTGAATATATGCGTAAGAACTGAAAATATATGCGTAAGAACGGAATATATATGCGTAATAACTGAATATATGCGTAAGAACTGAATATATATGCGTTAAAACGGAATATATATGTGTAAGAACTGAATATATATGTGTAAGAACTGAATATATATGTGCAAGAACTGAACATATATGCGTAAGAACTGAATATATATTCGTAAGCACTTAATATATATGCGTAAGAACTGAATATATATGCGTAAGAACTGAATATATATGTGTAAGTACTGAATATATGTGTAAGAACTGAATATATATGAGTAAGAACTGAATATATATGCGGAAGAACTGAATATATATGTGTAAGAACTGAATATATATGTGTAAGAACTGAATATATATGTGTTAGAACTGAATATATATGTTTAAGAACTGAATATATATTTTTAAGAACTGAATATATATGTGTAAGAACTGAATATATATGATTAAGAACTGAATATATATGTGTAAGAACTAAATATATATATGTAAGGACTGAATATATATGTGTAAGAACTGAATATATATGTGTAAGAACTGAATATATATGCGTAAGAACTGAATATATATGTGTAAGAACTGAATATATATGCGTAAGAACTGAATATATATGTGTAAGAACTGAATATATATGCGTAAGAACTGAACCTATATGCGTAAGAACTGAATATATATGCGTAAGAACTGAATATATGCGTAAGAACTGAAAATATATGCGTAAGAACGGAATATATATGCGTAAGAACTGAATATATAGAACTGAATATATATGTGTAAGAACTGAATATATATGTGTAAGAACTGAATATGTATGCGTAAGAACGGAATATATATGTGTAAGAACTGAATATATATGTGTAAGGAACTGAATATATATGCGTAAGAACTGAAAATATATGCGTAAGAACGGAATATATATGCGTAAGAACTGAATATATATGTGTTAGAACTGAATATATATGTGTAAGAACTGAATATATATGTGTAAGAACTGAATATGTATGCGTAAGAACGGAATATGTATGTGTAAGAACTGAATATATATGTGTAAGAACTGAATATATATGCGTAAGAACTGAAAATATATGCGTAAGAACGGAATATATATGCGTAAGAACTGAATATATATGTGTTAGAACTGAATATATATGTGTAAGAACTGAATATATATGTGTAAGAACTGAATATATATGCGTAAGAACTGAATATATATGTATAAGAACTAAATATATATGTGTAAGGACTGAATATATATGTGTAAGAACTGAATATATATGTGTAAGAACTGAATATATATGTGTAAGAACTGAATATATATGTGCAAGAACTCAACATATATGCGTAAGAACTGAACATATATGCGTAAGAACTGAATATATATACGTAAGAACTGAATATATATGTGTAAGATCTGAATATATATGTGTAAGACTGAATATATATGCGTAAGAACTGAACATATATGCGTAAGAACTGAATATATTGACGTAAGAACTGAATATATATGCGTAAGAACTGAATATATATGTGTAAGAACTGAATATATATGTGTAAGAACTGAATATATATGCGTAAGAACTGAACATATATGCGTAAGAACTGAATATATATGTGTAATAACTGAATATATGCGTAAGAACTGAAAATATATGCGTAAGAACGGAATATATATGCGTAAGAACGGAAAATATATGCGTCAGAACTGAATATATATGCGTAAGAACTGAATATATATGCGTAATAACTGAATATTATGTGTAAGTACTGAATATATGTGTAAGAACTGAATATATATGCGTAAGAACTGAATATATATGCGGAAGAACTGAATATATATGTGTAAGAACTGAATATATATGTATAAGAACTGAATATATATGTTAAGAACTGAATATATATGTGTAAAGAACTGAATATATATGTGTAAGAACTGAACATATATGCGTAAGAACTGAATATATATGTGTAAGAACTGAATATATATGTGTAAGAACTGAATATATATGTGTAACAACAGAATATATATGCGTAAGAACTGAATATATATGCGTAAGAACTGAATATATATGCGTAAGAACTGAATATATATGCGTAAGACTGAATATATATGGCCTGAGAACTTAATATATATGCGTTAGAACTGAATATATATGTGAAATAACTGAATATATATGCGTAAGAACAGAATATATATGCGTAAGAACTGAACATATATGCGTCAGAACTGAATATATATGTGTAAGAACTGAATATATATGCGTAAGAACTGAATATATATGCGTAAGAACTGAATATATATGCCTGAGAACTTAATATATATGCGTTAGAACTGAATATATATGTGAAATAACTGAATAGATATGCGTAAGAACTGAATATATATGCGTAAAAACTGAACATATATGCGTCAGAACTGAATATATATGTGTAAGAACTGAATATATATGCGTAAGAACGGAATAAATATGCGTAAGAACGGAATATATATGCGTCAGAACTGAATATATATATGTTAAGAACTGAATATAAATATGTAAGAACTGAATATACATGTGTAAGAACTGAATATATGTGTAAGAACTGAATATATATGTATAAGAAACTGAATATATATGTTTAAGAATTGAATATATATGTGTAAGAACTGAATATATGAGTGTAAGAACTGAACATATATGCGTAAGAACTGAATATATATGTGTAAGAACTGAATATATATGTGCAAGAACTGAACATATATGCGTAAGAACTGAATATATATGCGTAAGAACTAAATATATATGCGTATGAACTGAATATATATGCGTAATAACTGAATATATATGTGTAATAACTGAATATATATGTGTAATACTGAATATATATGCTTAAGAACTGAATATATATGTGTAATAACTGAATATATATGTGTAAGGACTGAATATATATGCGTAAGAACTTGAATATATATGTGTAAGACTGAATATATATGTGTAAGAACTGATATATATGTATAAGAACTGAATATATATGCGTAAGAACTGAATATATATGCGTAAGAACTTAATATATATGTGTTAGAACTGAATATATATGTTTAAGAACTGAATATATATGTGTAAGAACTGAATATATATGTGTAAGAACTGAACATATATGCGTAAGAACTGTATATATATGTGTAAGAACTGAATATATATGTGTTAGAACTGAATATATATGTATAAGAACTGAATATATATGTATAAGAACTGAATATATATGTTTAAGAACTGATATATATGTGTAGACTGAATATATATGTGTAAGAACTGAATATATATGCGTAAGAACTGAATATATATGTGTAAGAACTGAATATATATGTGCAAGAACTGAACATATATGCGTAAGAACTGAATATATATGCGTAAGAACTAAATATATATGCGTATGAACTGAATATATATGCGTAATAACTGAATATATATGTGTAATAACTGAATATATATATGCGTAAGATCTGAATATATATGCGTAAGAACTGAATATATATGTGTAAGACTGAATATATATGTGTAAGAACTGAATATATATGTATAAGAACTGAATATATATGTTTAAGACTGAATATATATGTGTAAGAACTGAATAAATATGTGTAAGAACTGAATATATATGTGTAAGAAACTGAACATATATGCGTAAGAACTGAATATATATGTGTAAGAACTGAATATATATGTGTAAGAACTGAATATATATGCGTAAGAACTGAATATATATGCGTAAGAACTGAATATATATGCGTAAGAACTGAATATATATGTGTAAGAACTGAATATATATGCGTAAGAACTGAATATATATGTGTAAGAACAAAATATATATGTGTAAGGACTGAATATATATGTGTTAGAAATGAATATATATGTATAAGAACTGAATATATATGTGTAAGAACTGAATATATATGTTCAAGAACTGAACATATATGCGTAAGAACTGAACATATATGCGTAAAAACTGAATATATAAGCGTAAGAACTGAATATATATGCGTAAGAACTGAATATATATTTGTAAGAACTGAATATATATACGTAAGAACTGAACATATATGTGTAGGAACTGAATATATATGCGTAAGAACTGAATATATATGCGTAAGAACTGAATATATATGTGTAAGAACTGAATATATATGCGTAAGAACTGAATATATATGCGTAAGAATTGAACATATATGCGTAAGAACGGAATATATATGCGTAAGAACTGAATATATGCGTAAGAACTGAAAATATATGCGTTAAAACCTAATTATATATGCGTAAGAACGGAATATATATGCCTCAGAACTGAATATATATGTGTAAGAACTCAATATATATATGCGTAGGAACTGAATATATATGTGTAAGAACTGAATATATATGTGTAAGAACTGAATATATATGCGTAAGAACTGAATATATATGTGTAAGTACTGAATATATATGCGTAAGAACGGAATATATATGCGTAAGAACGGAATATATATGCGTCAGAACTGAATATATATGTTAAGAACTGAATATATATGTGTAAGAACTGAATATATATGTTTAAGAACTGAATATATATGTGTAAGAACTGAATATATATGCATAATAACTGAATATATATGTGTAAGAACTGAATATATATGTGTAAGAACTGAATATATATGTGTAAGAACTAAATATATATGCGTAAGAACTGAATATAAATGCGTAAGAACTAAATATATATGCATAAAAACGGAATATATATGCGTAAGAACGGAATATATATGCGTAAGAATGGAATATATACGCGTAAGAACGGAATATATGTGCAAGAACTGAACATAAATGCGTAAGAACTGAATATATATGTGTAAGAACTGAATATATGTGTAAGAACTGAATATATATGTGTTAGAACTGAATATATATGTGAAAGAACTGAATATATATTTGTAAGAACTGAATATATATGTGTAAGAACTGAATATATATGTGTAAGAACTGAACATATTTGCGTAAGAACTGAATATATATGTGTAAGAACTGAATATATATAAGAACTGAATACATATGTGTAAGAACTGAATATATATGTGCAAGAACTGAACATATATGCGTAAGAACTGAACATATATGCGTAAAAACTGAATATATATGTGAAAGAGCTGAATATATATGTGTAAGAACTGAATATAGATATGTAAGAACTGAATATATATGCGTAAGAACTGAATATATATGTGTAAGAACTGAATATATACGTGTTAGAACTGAAAATGTATGTGTAAGAACTGAATATATATGTGTAAGAACTGAATATATATGTGTAAGAACTGAATATATATGCGTAAGAACTGAATATATATGTGTAAGAACTGAAAATATATGCGTAAGAACTGCATATATATGTGTAAGAACTAAATATGTATGTGTAAGGACTGAATATATATGTGTAAGAACTGAATATATATGTGTAAGAACTGAATATATATGTGTAAGAACTGAATATGTATGTGCAAGAACTGAACATATATGCGTAAGAACTGAACATATATGCGTAATAACTGAATATATATGCGTAAGAACAGAACATATATGCGTAAGAACTGAATATATATGCGTAAGAAATGAATATATGCGTAAGAACTGAAAATATATGCGTAAGAACGGAAGATATATGCGTAAGAACTGAATATATGCGTAAGAACTGAATATATATGCGTTAAAACGGAATATTTATGCGTAAGAACGGAATATATATGCGTAAGAACTGCATATATATGTGTAAGAACTGAATATATATATGCGTCGGAAATGAATATATGTGTAAGAACTGAATATATATGTGTAAGAACTGAATATATATGCGTAAGAACTGAATATATATGTGTAAGAACTGAATATATATGTGTAAGAACGGAATATATATGCGTAAGAACGGAGTATATATGCGTCAGAACTGAATATATATGTTAAGAACGGAATATATATGCGTAAGAACTGAATATATGCGTAAGAACTGAATATATATGCGTTAAAACTGAATATATATGCGTAAGAACGGAATATATATGTTTAAGAACTGAATATATATGTGTAAGAACTGAATATATATGTATAAGAACTGAATATATATGTTTAAGAACTGAATATATATGTGTAAGAACTGAATATATATGTGTAAGAACTGAACATATATGCGTAAGAACTGAATATATATGACTAAGAACTGAATATATATGTGACAGAACTGAACATAAATGCGTAAGAACTGAATATATATGTGTAAGAACTGAATATATGTGTGAGAACTGAATATATATGTATAAGAACTGAATATATATGTTTAAGAACTGAATATATATGTGTAAGAACTGAATATATATGTGTAAGAATTGAACATATATGCGTAAGAACTGAATATATATGTGTAAGAACTGAATATATATGTGTTAGAACTGAAAATGTATGTGTAAGAACTGAATATATATGTGTAAGAACTGAATATATATGTGTAAGAACTGAATATATATGCGTAAGAACTGAATATATATGTGTAAGAACTGAATATATATGCGTAAGAACTGAATATATATGTGTAAGAACTAAATATATATGTGTAAGGTCTGAATATATATGTGTAAGAACTGAATATATATGTGTAAGAACTGAATATATATGTGTAAGAACTGAATATGTATGTGCAAGAACTGAACATATATGCGTAAGAACTGAACATATATGCGTAATAACTGAATATATATTCGTAAGAACAGAACATATATGCGTAAGAACTGAATATATATGCGTAAGAACTGAATATATGCGTAAGAACTGAAAATATATACGTAAGAACTGAACATATATGCGTAAGAACTGAATATATATGTGTAAGAACTGAATATGTATGTGCAAGAACTGAACATATATGCGTAAGAACTGAACATATATGCGTAATAACTGAATATATATTCGTAAGAACAGAACATATATGCGTAAGAACTGAATATATATGCGTAAGAACTGAATATATGCGTAAGAACTGAAAATATATACGTAAGAACTGAACATATATGCGTAAGAACTGAATATATATGCGTAAGAACTGAATATATATGCGTAAGAACTGAATATATATGTGTAAGAACTGAATATATATGCGTAAGAACTGAATATATATGCGTAAGAATTGAACATATATGCGTAAGAACGGAATATATATGCGTAAGAACTGAATATATGCGTAAGAACTGAAAATATATGCGTTAAAACCTCATTATATATGCGTAAGAACGGAATATATATGCCTCAGAACTGAATATATATGTGTAAGAACTCAATATATATATGCGTAGGAACTGAATATATATGTGTAAGAACTGAATATATATGTGTAAGAACTGAATATATATGCGTAAGAACTGAATATATATGTGTAAGTACTGAATATATATGCGTAAGAACGGAATATATATGCGTAAGAACGGAATATATATGCGTCAGAACTGAATATATATGTTAAGAACTGAATATGTATGTGTAAGAACTGAATATATATGTTTAAGAACTGAATATATATGTGTAAGAACTGAATATATATGCGTAATAACTGAATATATATGTGTAAGAACTGAATATATATGTGTAAGAACTAAATATATATGCTTAAGAACTGAATATAAATGCGTAAGAACTAAATATATATGCATAAAAACGGAATATATATGCGTAAGAACGGAATATATATGCGTAAGAATGGAATATATACGCGTAAGAACGGAATATATGTGCAAGAACTGAACATAAATGCGTAAGAACTGAATATATATGTGTAAGAACTGAATATATGTATAAGAACTGAATATATATGTGTTAGAACTGAATATATATGTGAAAGAACTGAATATATATTTGTAAGAACTGAATACATATGTGTAAGAACTGAATATATATGTGTAAGAACTGAACATATTTGCGTAAGAACTGAATATTTATGTGTAAGAACTGAATATATATAAGAACTGAATACATATGTGTAAGAACTGAATATATATGTGCAAGAACTGAACATATATGCTTAAGAACTGAACATATATGCGTAAGAACTGAATATATATGTGAAAGAGCTGAATATATATGTGTAAGAACTGAATATAGATATGTAAGAACTGAATATATATGCGTAAGAACTGAATATATATGTGTAAGAACTGAATATATACGTGTTAGAACTGAAAATGTATGTGTAAGAACTGAATATATATGTGTAAGAACTGAATATATATGTGTAAGAACTGAATATATATGCGTAAGAACTGAATATATATGTGTAAGAACTGAAAATATATGCGTAAGAACGGAATATATATGCGTAAGAACTAAATATATGCGTAAGAACTGAATATATAATCGTTAAAACGGAATATTTATGCGTAAGAACGGAATATATATGCGTCAGAACTGAATATATATGTGTAAGAACTGAATATATATATATGCGTCGGAAATGAATATATATTTGAAAGAACTGAATATATATGTGTAAGAACTGAATATATATGCGTAAGAACTGAATATATATGTGTAAGAACTGAATATATATGTGTAAGTACTGAATATATATGCGTAAGAACGGAATATATATGCGTAAGAACGGAGTATTTATGCGTCAGAACTGAATATATATGTTAAGAACGGAATATATATGCGTAAGAACTGAATATTTGCGTAAGAACTGAATATATATGCGTTAAAACGGAATATATATGCGTAAGAACGGAATATATGCGTAAGAACTGAATATATATGCGTTAAAATGGAATATATATGCGTAAGAACGGAATATATATGCGTCAGAACTGAATATATATGTGTAAGAACTGAATATATATATGCGTCGGAACTGAATATATATGTGTAGGAACTGAATATCTATGTGTAAAAACTGAATATATATGCGTAAGAACTGAATATATATGTGTAAGAACTGAATATATATGTGTAAGAACTGAATATATATGCGTAAGAACGGAATATATATGCGTAAAAACGGAATATATATGCGTCAGAACTGAATATGTATGTTAAGAACTGAATATATATGTGTAAGAACTGAATATATATGCGTTATGACGGAATTAATATGCGTAAGAACGGAATATATATGCGTCAGAACTGAACGTACATGTTAATAACTGAATATATATGTGTAAGAACTGAATATATATGCGTAAGAACTGAATATATATGTTTAAGAACTGAATATATATGTGTAAGAACTGAATATATATGTATAAGAACTGAATATATATGTTTAAGAACTGAATATATATGTGTAAGAACTGAATATATATGTGTAAGAACTGAACATATATGCGTAAGAACTGAATATATATGTCTAAGAACTGAATATATATGTGCACGAACTGAACATCAATGCGTAAGAACTGAATATATATGTGTAAGAACTGAATATATGTGTAAGAACTGAATATATATGTATAAGAACTGAATATATATGTTTAAGAACTGAATATATATGTGTAAGAACTGAATATATATGTGTAAGAACTGAACATATATGCGTAAGAACTGAATATATATGTGTAAGAACTAAATATATATGTGTAAGAACTGAATATATATGTGTAAGAACTGAATATATTTGCGTAAGAACTGAATATATATGTGTAAGAACTGAATATATATGCGTAAGAACTGAATATATATGTGTAAGAACAAAACATATATGTGTAAGGACTGAATATATATGTGTAAGAAATGAATATATATGTATAAGAACTGAATATATATGTGTAAGAACTGAATATATATGTTCAAGAACTGAACATATATGCGTTAGAACTGAACATATATGCGTAAAAACTGAATATATATGCGTAAGAAATGAATATATATGCGTAAGAACTGAATATATATATGTAAGAACTGAATATATATGCGTAAGAAATGAATATATATGCGTAAGAACTGAACATATATGCGTAAGAACTGAATATATATGCGTAAGAACTGAATATATGCTTAAGAACTGAAAATATATGCGTAAGAACGGAATATATATGCATAAGAACTGAATATATGCGTAAGAACAGAATATATATGCGTTAAAACGGAAAATATATGCGTAAGAACGGAATATATATGCGTCAGAACGGAATATATATGTGTAAGAACTGAATATATATATGCGTAAGAACTGAATATATATTATATGCGTAAGAACTGAATATATATGCGTAAGAACTGAATATATATGTGTCAGAACTAAATATATATGCGTAAGAACTGAATATATATTTGTAAGAACTGAATATATATGCGTAAGAACTGAATATATATGCGTAAGAACTGAACATATATGCGTAAGAACTAAATATATATGCGGAAGAACTGAATATATGCGTAAGAACTGAAAATATATGCGTAAGAACGGAATATATATGCGTAAGAACTGAATATATGCGTAAGAACTGAATATATATGCGTTAAAACGGAATATATATGCGTAAGAACGGAATATATATGCGTCAGAACGGAATATATATGTGTAAGAACTGAATATATATATGCGTAAGAACTGAATATATATTATATGCGTAAGAACTGAATATATATGCCTAAGAACTGAATATATATGTGTTAGAACTGAATATATATGTGAAAGAACTGAATATATATGTGTAAGAACTGAATATATATCTGTAAGAACTGAACCTATATGCGTAAGAACTGAATATATATGTGTAAGAACTGAATATATATGTGTAAGAACTGAATATATATGTGTAAGAACGGAATATATATGTGTAAGAACTGAATATATATGTGTTAGAACTGAATATATATGTGTAAGAACTGAATATATATGTGTAAGAACTGAATATATATGTGTAAGAACGGAATATATATGCGTAAGAACTGAATATATATGTGTAAGAACTAAATATATATGTGTAAGGACTGAATATATATGTGTAAGAACTGAATATTTATGTGTAAGAACTGAATATATATGTGTAAGAACTGAATATATATGTGTAAGAACTGAATATATATGTGCAAGAACTGAACATGTATGCGTAAGAACTGAACACATATGCGTAAGAACTGAATATATATGCGTAAGAACTAAATATATATGGGTAAGAACTGAATATATATGTGTAAGAACTGAATATATATGTGCAAGAACTGAACATATATGCGTAAGAACTGAACATATATGTGTAAGAACTGAATATATATGCGTAAGAACTGAATATATATGCGTAAGAACTGAATATATATGTGTAAGAACTGAATATATATGCGTAAGAACTGAATATATATGCGTAAGAACTGAACATATATGCGTAAGAACGGAATATATATGCGTAAGAACTGAATATATGCCTAAGAACTGAATATATATGCGTTAAAACCTCATTATATATGCGTAAGAACGGAATATTTATGCCTCAGAACTGAATATATATGTGTAAGAACTCAATATACATATGCGTAGGAACTGAATATATATGTGTAAGAACAGAATATATATGTGTAAGAACTGAATATATATGCGTAACAACTGAATATATATGTGTAAGTACTGAATATATATGAGTAAGAGCGGACTATATATGCGTAAGAACGGAATATATATGCGTCAGAACTGAATATATATGTTAAGAACTGAATATATATGTGTAAGAACTGAATATATATGTTTAAGAACTGAATATATATGTGTAAGAACTGAATATATATGCGTAATAACTGAATATATATGTGTAAGAACTGAATATATATGTGTAAGAACTGAATATATATGTGTAAGAACTAAATATATATGCGTAAGAACTGAATATAAATGCGTAAGAACTAAATATATATGCATAAAAACGGAATATATATGCGTAAGAACGGAATATATATGCGTAAGAATGGAATATATACGCGTAAGAACGGAATATATGTGCAAGAACTGAACATAAATGCGTAAGAACTGAATATATATGTGTAAGAACTAAATATATGTGTAAGAACTGAATATATATGTGTTAGAACTGAATATATATGTGAAAGAACTGAATATATATTTGTAAGAACTGAATATATATGTGTAAGAACTGAACATATTTGAGTAAGAACTGAATATATATGTGTAAGAACTGAATATATATAATAACTGAATACATATGTGTAAGAACTGAATATATATGTGCAAGAACTGAACATATATGTGTAAGAACTGAACATATATGCGTAAGAACTGAATATATATGTGAAAGAGCTGAATATATATGTGTAAGAACTGAATATAGATATGTAAGAACTGAATATATATGCGTAAGAACTGAATATATATGTGTAAGAACTGAATATATATGTGTTAGAACTGAAAATGTATGTGTAAGAACTGAATATATATGTGTAAGAACTGAATATATATGTGTAAGAACTGAATATATATGCGTAAAAACTGAATATATATGTGCAAGAACTGAACATGTATGCGTAAGAACTGAACACATATGCGTAAGAACTGAATATATATGCGTAAGAACTAAATATATATGGGTAAGAACTGAATATATATGTGTAAGAACTGAATATATATGTGCAAGAACTGAACATATATGCGTAAGAACTGAACATATATGTGTAAGAACTGAATATATATGCGTAAGAACTGAATATATATGCCGTAAGAACTGAATATAT
>JAWPHD010024522.1:0-18957 GCA_037043455.1 Cyrtodaria siliqua | reverse complement strand
TAGGGACATAGATTAAACATACGAACATTGATATAATTGTTTGAAAATATTAGAAATGCTAGGTAAGGATGTGATTTTCAAAAAATGGTGTTATTCTAATATGTTCTAAGCGAACTATCAGAATTACCTGAAATATATTAAAACAACTTATTCATTATACAAACGTATTGCTTTAAACAATTTAAAAGTTTGGCATTGATATGAACTAAGAAATATCCATTCTTTCTGTTATTCTCAAACAAAACCATTTCAAATTTCTTAATTTTCAAATTACCTCCCTTTTCATTGAAATGAGAACGATTTTCGATAACATATTAAAGTATGTTCTCATCACATTTGCTTTATTGTTTATCACCAACTTTGTTTACAAATGACTTTGTAGCATTAGTATAGGTCATATCTATGTAACTTTATCATTGACCCCGAGCATGAACGGCTTTGTATCTCGTCTATGGAAATGACATGCATTTTATGTGCTAAATTTATTTTGTTCAGTATATAATGACTATACGTTATGGAATATTACTAGCTGTGTTTTAAATGAGTGATTATGTTTTTGATAGAAGAAATTAAGAAAATAAATAATAATAATAAATAATAATTGAAAATTCTAAATATGTGGAGTTCCAAGCACATTTAGTTTTAAAATTAGTTCAATGTCTCACAGTGAGTTGGACTGCATTCGGCAATTATTCTATATACCAACATGTTTACCGTGATGTCTAGACAGTAGCAGTAGATTTACAAATCGAACAGGAAATGAGAGCTTTCTTGAGTTGAAGTTATTTAGGTTAGATAGTATTAACCATAGTAGAAATAGAGGATCTTACATGAGTGCCCATTCATTATTGAATTAAACGAGTTGGCAAAATGATATAATGCGAGGCTCTTGCCGAGCATTATATATTTTTTGCTAACGAGTTTAATAAATTCAATAATGAATGAGAACGAATGTTAGTTTCTATTTATCACATAACTTATAAGGTCACATTACGTCAGAAACGTCCATGACGTCATTAACGTTATGTTATACCACTAGTGGCATATCGAAAATATTGAATGGTGTTATTATACTCCCACACCGCATGTTATGTGATAAAATTCCCTACTTATCAACCATTTCAAGGAGAGTAGCTCTATAAGATGTGTATTTCGTTCCAATCCTATTAACTATGTACTGTATGAATATATACATGTTGTAAAAATGTCGAAATAAAATATGTTTAAAAAAACACTTTTATGTTTGTGGTATCGTATACTTTATTTCAATTGTTTACTGCTACTGTTTTTAGTTTTTAAAATGCGTGTTTTTGGATGACAGTTCTGTGAATGCGACAGTTTCTGTTTAACTTTTATACCTATTATATGTTCGTAAATATAGGGTCCTATAGAAACCACAGCGTCCAAACGATAGGTCCGCACTGTACTACAAACACGGAGCAATATTTAATTAATTATACAATGGAAAAGACAAAATACAAAACAAAGTATGGTGAAGACAGAAACGGTCAGTAGGCAATAAGGCCTACAGGTTAGCTTGAATCGATTTTATATGTACATATTCCTAGCTATTATCTTGTCTTCAGCGCCCAAATAGACAAGCCGGGTTATATAAAACTACATCCCATCAAAAGGAATTCTCTAACAATAAAGTCCACATCCAGAGACTAACAAAAGAAACACTAAGATGTTGCTGTAAACCTATATAAATTACAAAATAATATCTCAGGATGTATCCAGAATTGTACTGAACAACAGCAGTTGCAGTCAAAGAGAAAACTAATCTAGAGTACGACCAGAAAGCACGGGAGGGTGAAAGCTCGTGCACATACTTCCCTTGGTCGTGGTTTCAGTAGGTGCAATCATAGAGTCCCAAGAGGTTGTCCAGTCATCGCTCAAGGGAAAAGTGAAGCGTAGTGCCTGTAGATGGGTCATTCACTAAACATGCACTGCTTTGGCACCGCAATATACTTTTGCGTTCTGCCATATATGTTAATCCTGACCTTTTCTTTAAATTTGGTTGTAGAAATTATATATCATGATTATATGCCACGACCTACATGTATGACTAGTTTGTAGTGTTAAATTTGTTATCAGGCTTTAATGGAAGATGTATGTTATACTAAATTAATTTTAAAACTATGCAACATATATGCAATATTAAGTAAAGTTAAGTGTATTTTTGTTTCAATGGCTTACACGCAGTGTGATATTTTTCAACATTGATTGCATTATACCAAAATATGTGTCATGCTGTCTAAATAACACAAATTTTTGATGACGCTATATAAAATGGCCACGACAATAGACTTTGACCATCTACCATACGTTGGTCATTAATATTTGTAAAACGGGTGAAGGGTTACTAGGGATGTTATGTATACGGGTGTTGTCCAAGATGTGCGTGGATACATATTAATATTTTTAAAATCAATCTTACATGAACATAAATAACATGTGATGTTTCTATTACTGATTACTTATTCCGGGCGGAAGTTTCACCCCGGAAGTTTCGACTTTCATAGATCCAGATTCATCCTTAAACACGTGTTACTTATACCATTAGTTGCTTTATTCCTTTTACTTTTCTTGTTTTCTAGAACTAACCACATGTGCAGATTGTTGGACCATTTTAAAGACCATTTTAATCGTGCGTCAGTGTCTATTTATTATCTCCAAATCATATAAAACATATAGAAAATCCCATAAAAATGAAACAGTTGTTCATCAATATATTTAAAGCTCATAATTTCTTTTTTATGTGAATACTACTAACTGATATTAATAGTGGTACAATTAAAGCATAACTAGTAAGATTCTATTGGCATACCATCTGTTTCGTGCGTACTCTTTCAATTCCGTATTAATATTTTTGCTTAGATTTTTTCTGCCTAGAAACAGTATTATTTAGGAAAATACGTGACTATCTAACAATGTTTGGTAAGCATAACAAATTATTATTTCCAAGAACACAGCTGCAAATATCTACTTTCTCTCAAAGGCCATTGTTTATATACTAAGGAAAAAAGTTTAGCAAGTTTTTGTTGCACCCTGGAAATAATACATTTTTGGTTGTAAAATCAAGAAACTACTGCCAAAGACACACTATTTTATTAAACACACATCCCAAAATGTCAGTATATTTTGTATACAGTATTATTTCATCTTAAGAACTTGCTAATCTTTGTTTCCTCAGTATATATTCATGTATATTTTGCTGAGAAGTTACAGTTCAGCGACATTCAAAATTCTGCTGAAACGTCGCAAGTTCATACTGTATAAAACAAAACATATACTATAAATAGTAAGTAAACAAAAGAAAGACATTGAGAGGGAGAAATATTAGCAATTGTAAAACAGATACATATTGCGTTTATAATAACCTTATGTGAACACAGATGTTTAGTTTATGTCGAACATCGGTATTTTTTCTTGGTCGGCTTGACTAATTCTGTCGTCTCGGGCAGGTAGTTTAAACCCAACAAAATGAACCGAGCACGGATGACTCTCTACGAAGAAACACAACAGAACAGATATTTTATTTTGACTCATGCATATAGTATCTCTCTCTCTCTCTCCTTCTCTCTTTCTCTCTTAATGACATACTGTAAACATAATACACAAACCTTACATATATGCAGTACACAGCTAAGTACAATAAATGCGTTACATAAAAGAAATCATCATATTATGCATGTTTTGCAAATTAGCTACATTCGCAATCTCTTTATTTGTAAATCACATCACCATGAGAAACATAGACCCTATAAGATGTAGCTCGGGGAACATCACCATCAAACTGGGGATAACTAGCAATATTAAAATTAAATCATCTTGTTATAGATTTTACTAATTATTTCGCTATTTTTAATAGAGAGAAATGTTAATCAAGAAAACAAGCGACAGTATCAGAAATCAATACGTGGTCTTGCCTTAATTATAATAAGCTATGGGACAGGTTATATTAGCAGTATTTTATAACGGATATTTCGACAATAAAACGCGTCAAACACATATATATTGTACTGAAAAACATGCAATAACCTGTTTAAAATTATCTAATAAATGTTTTAAGTTTACAGTGAGCAAACCTTTTAAGCCGAAATGAATGTATTATTTCATTCCCCAGCCAACTCCGTTTTCGCTTCTTGGAGAAGTGGTTGGATGGGGTATGAAAGTTAATACCCGGACCACATAATCTACTTAGGATAGATGGTAATAATCACAGTGGGTAAACAAGATTAATGTTCAGTATGCCATCCGGATACCGAGAGGTGTAATCAAAAGCTTCAGTATATTACATCTGTCTGGGTATCGGTTAAAGAAAAGAGAATGAAATCTCTTTCATAGCAATACAAGAACAAATCTGGCGACAAGGTTGCACAGTTCGTACCCATAGGCATGATAGGGAGACTAAGAAGTTGTCAATAAAGGGTAGTTTCATACCTGACGAACACGAACATATTATCTAATAGGAAAACGAGTGCTTCACATACTAGTACTTCTTGGCAAGTCCACATAGTGTAATTGTCTAATCTCCAGTTAATAAAATACGCTTTAATATTGTTACAGGGCAAACAAGTAGTTTTTAGCATGGTAAACTTGTTCATCAAGCTATAGTTGCCGTGTTTTTTCACGAATCCTAACTATAGCTTCACTGAGACCTAATGCAAATCAAAATCTTAGACCGGGTTAATTCGGACACTGCGGTTTTAGAATAAATACCTTACAGATCATCAAAATTTGAAAAGGATTATTAGCTCATAAAGCGAGCGGGATGGGTTCGAATCTGAGTAGAACCCAATTTTTTTTATTCTAATTATATTTTTTTTATGCAAAAAAGTTTGTTTAATTTATGCCCAATGGTCTTAAAAGGGGTACATCAGAATTTTTCTAGAAACAGCTTAAATTATAAAACTGTTCCAGTTCACGATAGAAAACACTATCAGTCAAAATGGGAAGCTAGAACCATTTTGTTAATGTCTAAAGTTTCAGAACACCATATAGCTAGAGTGGACTCGCACGCAATATGCTAAAAGTAACCCTGGTGCGTCACCTAGGATAGCACGTATTACTGTGTAGAATGAATTTCTTTGCAAATAAAGCTCATTATATTTGGTCATGTAGAATAAAATATTAGTATCTGTCAATTGGTAATATAGACCCCCATAAAAGGCCTGATGTACTCCCTTTTAGAGGAAAACAAATTGTGTGTGTGTGTGTGGAGAGTGGGGGGATTTTTTTAAAGATTTTTACGACTTTTATCTATGCGTCAATTTGGTAGAGGTAGAGGTAGACCTCATCTGTTTTGAAACAAACTCGTAGAACCACAGTCCTGCCGCGCGTTAGTGAGTAGGTGTCAAACATTATTCAATGTGCTAACGCGTAACAAGCGGGACTCGAACTTATGACTGTAGCATTGAGAGGTATACATTACACAGCAAGAGTAGATCTAAACACAGATATGTTACCTTTTATTACAATTTTCAAATTACATGCAACACTGATTGAATTATATTCTGTTAAGGAAAAAATACAACAAAGCAACTCAAAAATGAAGGGGTACAAGTTGTTGTGTCGAGGGTAAAAACGGCGATTCGGTTGGTTGACAGGAAACAAAATACCTTTTGTTTAGGCCTAAGGAAGTAAACGAAATTTACCGTGACTTTGTTGATTATTGTCAACAAACGATTTGCCGACTTAAAACAAAATCCACATTAAAAATTATAATTAGTGATATGAATGTCAAATTCTCAGTAGCGTTCACATACATGGTTGAAAAATATAACAACGAAATAATTGTGTATAAACATCATCTTCACTCCGAGTTGTGAGATTAAATCACAACGGTATCCCGAGAACAGTGGTACTCCGAGTTGTGAGAATGAATTACAACGGTATCCCGAGATCAGTGGTATTCCGAGTTGTGAGAATAAATAACAACGGTATCCCGAGATCAGGGATACTCCGAGTTGTGAGATTAAAATCAAATGAGCACAAAGATTTATAAGTTATGTTTTGTATATGTGTAGTCTGTATGTCTCTACTACAAGTTGTATTTAAAACATATGTTCTTTTAGCTGAAGGTTACACTTTTTGGAACACGGAAGCTTCAGGGAGAATTTGTCATTTTACAGTGACATTCCATGTTTAAATTTGTATATTATAAATCTTTGTGCAGCGGGGGATATGGCTGTCTTTCAGCTAAACTCTGACTACTGACTACACTCGTGTTCATTTGATTTTAATCATACTTGCATAGTTAGGTCGATATCAATGCAAGGTTGTTTCCTATTTTAATTCAGCTATGTTGGTCAAAGGGTCTATGAATTACCTCCCCTTGAATTGACAAAATTAGCTGTCTTGACCTTTTTGACGCTATATTCATTTCTAATGACTCAAACGTTGATAGGTGATGACTGGTGATGTTTTTTGATACACTTTAACACCTGTGAAGATGATGAAGCGTTTCGAAGATTAATTTTCATTATAACCAATCATTCCTTCTGTTCCCTTCTTTATTCCTGTATATACCTTACCTTATCTTGTTTTAATCGCCTTAGTTCCAGATACATTAAACAATGCATTGATGTATTATTACATGCAATGATGTATTGTTATTAAGAAGAGTTGACACATTTGCAGTCCATCCATGTCATGCGTGATTGGAAAGAAACCTGCCATTACATGGATGCACAAATCATAGTTTACCATGCTCTCAGTACCTTCGGTACTTTGATTTCTCTAGCGAACAAATGGGAGCAATAAGCTTGTCTTTGATTAGGTGATGTGGTATGGCTGAATATTTTACTGAGAATTCATAAGATAAGTACTTATAGATGAAACTTGAAGTTTATTGCAAATGTTATTAAGAACGTCTCATGAATTTTTAAATAACCAAAATAAATGTATCCCAGAGCTTTTATAAGATTTAGCACAATATTGTTTAATTGATCTTTAACGACAGTAAGACAAGATGTTAAGCGTTTTGAGTTGTTTGTAGTGGTGCAGACATTATAGTTCGAAATAAAGCGGAATGTGTAAGGCTTTTATGTACTTTAAGAATCGAATCCAGTACACAGTTGGCAGTTGTTTTGCTTTCCGTCTACCACAACCTTGCAAGTAGTGCACCGAGTGATATGCGTGAAATCAACATCATCCTCCGTAGATTGAACTGGAGTGCTACTGAGTTCCCGGGATAAAACATTGACGTAAAGTAGGCGTCAAAAAATAATTACATTATTAGCTCCTTCATCGGCAGAAATTAAAACAAATTTATTATGAAATCTTGGATTCTAGTTTTTAAATAAAGAAACGAAAACCTAGATCTCGGAGGACGTAAAGAGGGTTAGCGTTATAAAGTAAATACGGGTATCTATAATTTGAAGAATTTACTTTTTCCAAGTAGAAAGAGAGTTTGGGTCCGTATGTTCTCTACGACACGATTTTATACTATATTCTTCAATGGATTGGGAAATCTGAGCACAACATACATTAAAATCAATATTTGAAGGTAATCTATACTTCGGACCTTTAGAAAGCAAATGCCGAATACGTTTATCTAAAATATCAAACTTACCAGTGATGACATGATCTGCCGGAGCATAGTACAATGTAGATGCTTTACACTCACATTCCTTAGGATTGTTATTTACTATGTCAAGATCAGAAACAATTGTATTGTAATTGAAAATAATATTTCTAATTGTTTGTTGATACTTACAACACCATGTCATAACACGCTTTCTCGGCTCGAAAAGGTATAACGTGTTTGTGAAATGAAATATTTAGAAATATGAAAAAAAAGTAATATATAATCAAAATAACTATGCATTGTAATTTTAAAAAATCTGATACTTAGTCATACACTTGTCGGTTTTTCAGGTTGCTCATTTGATCTAATTTCTGACACAGTGCGAATATGCGGTGCCATTGCGTTCACGTGTTTGTGGTTGACTGTCGTCCTTGAATGCTGCTTTTCCTGTTCGATTTTTATATCTATATTTGGTTTGTCTAGGATCATATTTTTATTTCCAGTACTTCGATATGACAATAAGTGCAAACACACCATATAACGCATATAACGTACAGTGTTTTTCAGATATACCCTTCTAATAGGAAATAGGAAACGGAAATTTAAATCAATCATTGTAAATGTAGCTAATGCATTTATCCTTCATTTGATGGTAGACATGCTTTATTTTTTCACTCACTCGCGTGCGCTCGTTCGTGAAAAGAACCACACGTATACCACTCGCGAAGGATTTCCCTATACTCGATCGCAGCAGTTAAATAATCTCTATTTCTTTACCCTTTGGCCAGCTCATGAGGAACATGCATGCTAACCGGTTTTTGGAGAATATTGCTGTATAACTTGTTCTCAGATTGGTGCTGGGGAATAATCAACAATGGAGATGAAAAGTAGTCAGAACTGTGGATGAGATGGGCAATAGTTCATGGGCAATTAAGGTATGTGAATATATGTTATGCATTTTGTATACAAAACTGTATTCATGGAGGCAGTCATATTTTAATGTTATGTTTATGCTGCCTTGTTGGTTAGAGATTAGATCATGTCGGGGATTTCTTTATTTACACTGTCCTGTTTTAATGGGATGACAGTAAGGTATGTGTAAGGTTTGGTGCACCCTAGAACCGGTTCAAAATCCCCAGTGGCCTTTCTTGCCACTGACCGTTCCAAGGCGGTAGCCCTATTGTTAACTCTTTTGTGTTTGTGATGTCGTTTGTATTTTTTATTACTTTTGCCTTCTCGTTTGTCTGTTTGCGTGTTTGTTTTTGTGTCTTGTGATTGACTTTCGTCCTTGAATGCTGCTTTCCCTGTCCGATATTTGTGTCTTTCTTTGCTGTACTTCCGGTGCAATACTTGTTATCAAACGATTACGTTTAAGCAAGCATATAAAGTCGACATATTACATTAACTATATTGATTCTAGTGATACTATTCCAACTTAAATATAATGTAAGATAATCTCTGACCCTAACAGTTTGTTTATTCTTTGCTTTTTTATGGCTTTTTAGGTTCAGAAGAGCGCCTATAGTGAAAACGGTGGGATGATTTAAAAAAACACATGCATGCACTTTCAACTGTGTCTGTGGCGTTTTTACGATAATGCAGCATAACAAAACAATCAACTAATGTTTACTATACAAAGTTTCAATGATAAAGCTGCACTTTTGTCGATTGTAGTGACGCAAAAACATATTTATATTTTGAAGTACAGTTTTGTTTACTAGATCCGGCATATTGTCATTTTGTATATTATTTAAATTCCCGTGATATTCTCTCTCGCGGTGAAGGCATTCATATTTCCCTCTAGTCTTCATAATCTTCGACCCTTGGTTGTAAATACAAACGACTTTTTGTGCAGAAACAAGTTTGAAACTGGAATCAACTGAAACCATGTGACCGTACTTATTATTTGTTATTAAAGTGTTTCTTACCATCCGCATTTAGTTCGTCGAGATAATGATGTAGTTTTCCTATTTCATGCAACTTGTTCATTTTCAGTAATGGTGATCACAGCTAAGTCACATATTTAGTGATATTATCTAAATTTAAATTGAATTCAATTTTAGTCGCACGATAGTCAAGTTCATATGGATTTCCACCTTCCATTGAGGTAGGAAGAGCCCATGTACCCCTCCAGGCATTATTCGTGCACGGGCTGTTAACTGGGTAGAACCAACAACGCAAACGAGCTGCTGGATAGTTTGCTCACACAAAACATCCTGGTCCCAGGAGGGCTCAAACCCACAGCGGTGAGGGGCAAGTAATTTCAAGCCAGAGACCACTCGGCCACGGACGTCCCATGATGGTATTTAAAACTCAATTTCATAAGTGTGCAGTGATGGTATTTCAAAAATCAATCACATACTTAAGAAGTGACGGTAGTTAAAAACTCAGACACATAATCATGTAGTAATATTATTTAACAACCCAGTCACACACTTAGGTAGTGAAGGTATTTAAAAACTCAGTCGCATACTTATGTAGTGACGGTATTTAAAACATCAATCACATACTTATAACTCAATTACATACTTAGCAGTTATGGTATTTAAAACATCAATCACATACTTATAATTCAATTACATACTTAGCAGTTATGGTATTTAAAACATCAATCACATACTTATGTAGTGACGGTATTTAAAACATCAATCACATACTTATGTAGTGACGGTATTTAAAACATCAATCACATACTTATAACTCAATTACATACTTAGCAGTTATGGTATTTAAAACATCAATCACATATTTATGTAGTGATGGTATTTATAATTCATTTATATACTTAGCAGTTATGGTATTTAAAATTCCATAATAAATGTGTGTAACTGCTTGCATTATACCACCATGCTTAAAAGTGCAAAGTTTTGATATCTCAACGGTAAGGCCTGTAATATTGTTGTATATTGTTGTATACCGGATAATGTTATACGCGTTTTACATGGGTGATAAAAAGCCAGATTTTACACTCAGGGAAAGATATAAGTTGCGCGCTGATATAAACAATGACAGTTGCAGGAAGTCATTTTAAAACAAACATGCAAAACATTTATTAGTTGGTGACGTCAACGTTCATAATATAAATGATATGCAAGAAAATGAACCAGTCATGGCTATCCGGTTCAGATAACAAAATTCCAACCTGTTTTAATGGGAAACTCGGCAGAGCCTCGGTTCAGATAAAAGAAAGTATATGTTTGACTTCCCGATCTTCACCGGATACCCCAATCGCTACAAAGAGTTGTCGTTTCTTGCATACACATGCACCTCTGTCAACGCCTCATCAAATACCAAGACTCTTAGCAAACGATGAAAAACGAAGGAAATGCAAAATATTTTTCTGAATTAACTTTATATAAAATGCTTATATTACAAAAAAAAGACAATGTTGGAAGGTTTTAAATAAATTATTAAATTTAAGTAAATTATGCTCAGAATTATATTGCGGTAGAATAAAGGTTTGTACTTTGGCATATCACTCCGCCGTTAAAACATTCAAAAATCATTACCATAGGGTTACATTACAGCATTTTGCTTACCAGCACTTTCCAGTATCACATACATGTAGCTCTTAACAACCTACCTTAAATTACTAACTTAAAATACATGGTGTCACGGTGTCGAAGTTCTGTTCGCCATTTTGATATTTTAGCTTTGGTCATGTGACACGTTATCATGTGATCGCAGGCTACTTTCTTAGCCGCTGACGGAGGTCAATGTAATGGCCTCTGAGAGAGATTGCCGATACTCGTGAAAGATTCTTATATTCTATATAAATATATGTACTGCTTTAATCTTCGATGAGATAACAAAGGAAATCTATTTGAATATTTGTTTTGATATTATTTTCTACACGTATACATACATATAAGGTATCTCGTAAAGATCGGGAATTCCAGCATGAGGTTTTGTCGACCATAAGTGTAGCGTAGTCATTGTTTAAGGCTTTTATTAACCGTACATAGTCGAGAAATGGAGCAGTCGTTACTTGTGGGAGGTATCTGGTATTTTCATTGATGCTGCTATTGTTTAGCGTTATTTACAATGATGTTGGAGAATGAGACAGGTACGTGTTTGCAGTAATAATCACACACATGCTATACGTTTTTTTTCTGGTTGCCACAGTCTTTGTGTGGCAACGTTACCAGTCTCTCAACGCTGTGATCCGGGTCAGAGTGTACGCTCTAGAATTATTTTATGATAAAACAGTATCTACACGTATAAAAACCATAATCTACATTGAAATATAAATATCCAAATTTGCAATGTGACACATGCATGCAAAGATTGGTTTTCTCTTTAGCTGCAACTACTATGGTTGTTCAGTACGATTCTGGATACATCCAGAGATGTTTATAATTTTGTATGTGTATCTTTAGTTAGTTTCTCTGGATGTGGACGTTATTGTTAGAGAATTCCTTTTGATGGGATGTAGTTTTGTTTACACTGTCTTGTCTATTTGGGCGCTGAAGACAGGATAATAGCGAGGATTGTGCGCATATAAAATCGATTCAAGCTAGCCAGTAGGCCTTATTGCCTACTGACCGTTCCAAGTCGGTAACCCTGTCTTCACCACCCTTTCTGTTGTTTTTTGTCTCTTTCATTGTAGTTTCTAGTCCTTGTTTGCAGTACAGTGCGGACCTACGATGCCATCGCGTTCGGACGCTGTGGTTTCTATAGGACCCTATATATCATTCCGTACAAGTATGTGTGTCATTTTCCATTTTTACGGATAGGCATGCACACCCGCACGCACTCACGCACGCCTACACACACTATGCATTTCGCAATTCACAATCAGTCAAACTCCTCTTTTGGTAATGAACGTTTGTAAATAATCGACTGAAATGTTTCCACAGTTATTAAGAAAGAAGGTTATCGATTTATTAGTCTATTTATGTGTTTAGATTGAATACGCATTTACACGTGTCTTATTAAGTCCAAATTATATTTAAATTCATATAAACTGCATGTGTTGACATGTGCGTGATATATGGCTGTTGTCACGAGCTGAACGGAAATAACTCACGAGATCGGCCCACATAATAGACATGTTGATACAAGTTGTTATACCCATGCGTAATATTTAGTCCATATTGTGGTACTTTTAAATGTACTTCATATACTATGTAATTGTATATTTCCAAGATTTCAATCAAGTTAATATGCCCAAGTGATATGACCCTATCTAAAATGCCATAGAGCTTATGGACAACAGAGTACAGAGCTTGCAATTGGATTCATTGAAAACACCTGTTTTAAAGAAATGTGTATACACTTGAAATAATTGTGTTTAATGCACACTTTTATTTCATAATTATATAGACGGTTTAATATTCACCCTGTCGAGTCCTGTGCTGAAATATGTCTTTTGCTTTTTATTTGACATCGACTGCAGCACAAGCTTCACAATTCATAAATACAAAACACTCCCGTTGTCTTGGTTTTAAGGAAACCTAACATATCGGGGAAAGCCAACGTATCCGAGAGGGGCGACCACCTTACCCGCTCACTTACAGGGCCGAGACGAGGTATCAAACCCTAGCTGCATTGGGGGAGAAGCAATTCATCTACTTCTACTTAGCTGACATCTACCCGTACATCCAAAGTGGCATGTATTCATCTGCAATACATTATGCCCACGTGTTAAAGAAAGACTGTTTTCGCTTGAGATGTTTCAGTAACAGAGAAAAACTGTCTTTTCTCCAGGCATGCCTGTGTTTACAGCATACGTATGGACCACTTGAATTAAGTCTGCGACTAACAGAAATTATCAATTCGGTTTAATCCATCTGCTTTATAATAATGTATTTACATTTGTTTACCAGCAAACGTTACGTTTGGACAAATGTCTGTGTTTTCCCAATGATCAGACCGCACTCAACAAATGAATGATATAAGGATCTAATGTTTGTTCAAATTAATTGACTGATATATACTATGAAGCCTCAACCGTATGCCTGTCGCAACTGTCAATGTTGGATTTGTAATTGCTAGATTTCCAGTAATGTTGCCCGTCGTATTGTCAAATTAGATTGACTAGTGACGGTTTTGGTGAGTATTGACAGCATACGTCCATTATAAGTGGATGCATACGTGCTTCATACCACCAACCTATGCAAAACAAAATCATAATCCGCTGCCTTTTGCCACCACTGACTGTTTCAATGTTGTTGCCCATATTGCCAACCCTTCTATGTTTGTATTGACAAATACCTTGCCTATTGTTTACCCTTGTAGTTATTTCGATGTGTGTTTGTGGTTGACTGTGGTCCTTGATTGCTGCATTTCCTGCTCGACATTTATGTCTACTTTTACATTTGTTGCGATAAAACGATTAATTCGTGTGTTGCATATTATGTTATAGACACATATGTCGAAGGATGAGTGCATATACATGTATGCTCAAATGTCTCAGTTATGCCCTCCTCCGTCGACGTTTTTTTAATTCAAATCTGGCACTGCATAGTCTGTAGTTAGCGGAACTACTATTGTATTCGACGTTGAGTGTTGAGTATAATATGGAGCGAGTAACACGAATGCAAATACGATATTAACGATGCGACAGCGGAGTACCAGGAATGCAAATACGATATTAACGATGCGGCAGCTGAGTACCACGAATGCAAATACGATATTAACGATGCGACAGTGGAGTACCACGAGTGCAAATACGATATTAACGATGCGTCAGCGGAGTAGCACGATAGCATATACGATATTAACGATGCGACAGCTGAGTAGCACGAATGCAAATACGACATTAACGATGCGACAGCTTTAAAATGCGATACTGTGAAACGTGTTATCATAAATGTCCCATATATGCAACAACTATACAAAAATGTTGTGCGAACATGTGTATACGATCCTATTAGTTATTCACGTATCATTTACCAGTCTTCTTGTAATGACAAGCTGGTTTTGTTTTAAGAAAGGGGATTTATATCGACCCAGATCAATTCCTGGTGGCCGGACTTGCAGATCAAAGATACCCAGGAACGTACGCCCGCGGTTTTGATGTGTTTTGATATAAAACTGCTGGAATTGTATCATGTATTATCTGACATTGATTTTTATGTATTCAGTAAACACATTTTCGAAAGATTGAACATAAGACAAACACATTCTCACAACTTACATTGTATTACCATTTCTCAACGCCAAAGAAAATATACAGCTTTATCCTGTTTTTTTAACAATTTAAATGTGAACGTAACGTTGCTTTAAAATAACGTAGTCGTTGTTTCGGATGTTTTTCACGTTTAAAATCGTTTAAAAAAATGACGTCCTTACGGTTGAAGGACGTGATGTTAGGGGTCTTGTAATGACATTTAAAAAAACTCAATAACCAATCAGCATTTGGTACTTTAATAATCTGTGTTAGATTATATAATATACGTGACAACTACGCTCACGTCCGTCACAATGTTAGATGGTATTATTTTGTTCAGTGAGGGACACATTATGGAATGAGTACCAGGAATACAGAACAATACTTGAACGAGGTGACAACTGTTAAACTGTCGACACATGTATCGAAATGTAGGACCTTGGTGTAAATGCTCATATAAACCAAAAATAAAGTGAAGGTAGGTAAGGGTTAATATGTCATCCGAATCAGTATCGTTGCAATGGCAACTGGTTACATCGGTTAACATAACTTATTATTTTTTAACTACCCTAGTTAACAAAGTACGTTTAAAAATAATTTGAAGAATGTTGTTGACATATTTTAGTATTTTCCTAAAATCGATTTTACGGTAAAAGGACAATAACATAACATAAACTTAACTTTTTTATAATAATAATAATAATAATAATAATAATATCTTTATTTCAAGAGGATTACATATTTGGCTAGTAGCCAGTCTAACATATGGTCCTCAGACAAAACAGAATATATTTACAGTATATACACACGTGATTAAAACAATGGTACAAAAAAAAAAAAGACTAAAATATGTCTAGAAACGTCATGATGTTTCTAAAATTTTATATTTGCGATAAATTGATTAAAGTTTATTTAACCGATTAATATGCTTAATAATATGTTTAACACCAGTTTGATAAAAGCATTAAAACAAACAAATGT
Source organism: Cyrtodaria siliqua (assembly GCA_037043455.1). Taxonomy (NCBI): domain Eukaryota; kingdom Metazoa; phylum Mollusca; class Bivalvia; order Adapedonta; family Hiatellidae; genus Cyrtodaria; species Cyrtodaria siliqua. The sequence continues at coordinate 3,328 of JAWPHD010024522.1, read as the reverse complement.
TTTAAAATGATGGTACATATTAAGATAATCAGTATACTGAGTTTAAGAACATACACTATTACAACTACTGTTAATGACTTTAAGATAATGATGTCATAATATACAAATTTATAAGTAATTTATATCATAATTTTTCGAGTATATGCGATTTATACTGCTTTTCGAGGGCCGTAGGCCTGAGAGTGCAGTATAAATCGCATACGAGAAAAATATGACACCATAGCCATTTTGTACGATAGCCATTTATTCAAGTACGCGCGTGCAAGAAGTTTTAGGGCGCTGCAGTTTTCAGTAAACATAACTCGATCCAATCAAGAAATAGCATTATCACGCGGCATGAGCATGACCCAGGTTTAGATTATTGCAGCCATTCGCCTTTGTATATTATTGGGCAAATGCAATGTCAAGGAGTGCTGTTTTGGTAATGGTTTAGTGGTTTTGGTTGACAGGTTGTGTGGAAACATTACAACTGCGCGAATATGTACGCATATATATATAGGAATATGTACCATAGCTCTAATGTTTTACCTTTGTTCTTGCTTATGATATAATTTTCATAAACCTGAAGGTCTGAGCCTAAACCGTGCTATAAATGCTGGTATATTTCAGCCGTGCTATAAATGACAGATTCGGCAGTTGTACCATGGTCTACTCAATTTTACACGCGCTTAGTTATAATGTTTACACACAACCAGTCAATCAAATATGTAAAACACGACTACCCATTATCAAAACAGCACTCCTTGACGTTGTATTTGCCCAGTAATATAAAAAGGTTATTGGCTGCCATAATCAAAACATGGGTCGTGCTCATGCCGCGTGATACTGCTATTCTTGATTGGATCGAACTGTTATTTTCACTGAAAACTGCAACACCCTAAACTTCTTGCACATGTGTAGTTGGATAAATGGCTCTGGTACAAAATATTTATAGCATATTTTTCTCGTATGCGATTTATACTGCACTCTCGGGCCCCGGTCCTCGAGAAGCAGTATAAATCACATATACTGAAAATATTATGCTATAAATTATGCGTGAAATTATTGGTGAAATTATTGCATATCTATACTACAGCTATTGCACTGTAAATGATACTTGTCGACACAAAAACTTCACCAACACCTGATCGGTTTTGAAGTGTATTTAGTTTAAGTGGCCCAGTTTATCACTCTCAAGATTTTACCTGGTAAGCCACACCCTATGACAGAATGTGAGAGCTTTGTAGGACCATATTTTTCCAAGATCACATTTTTCACACACTTGTGAAGAATAAGATCCTATTTTTCACATTTTCATATGTGACATATATGTTTGTCCAAAAAGGGGGTTAACAAGAAAATCACATTTTTCACAGATTCTGTCCGCGCCTGTTAGTGTTGCAGCGTATTTATGGCATCATCATCATCATCATCATCATCATCATCATTATCATCATCTTGAGGGGCAGATATATAATTATTATTGTTTTGCCTTCGACGTCTGTCCGTCCGTTCCTCTGTCTGTCTCCATAACCCCTGGCCAGATTCACACGAGTGATTGGTACCAAACCTAGTTGTGCCTATTGCCTTTGCGTTTAGTTCACTTAATTTTTGTCAGAGTTATGGGACTTTGTTATTTAGCTCATAGCGAGCGTTCTTAGCTCATAGTTGGCTATTAGGTTTATTTTATGTCCATCGTTCGTCCATTTTCCACTGCTGGTTTGTTCACAATGTAGAGGCCACATTGTTCGCTGGTTTGTTCACACTGTAGAGGCCACATTGTTCAAGTAAACGTGATCAAACTTGGCAACAAATAATAATATGTGGTCACAAGATCTTGGCCAAGTTCGATTATAAGCATAATCGGAATATTAGATCAGTCGATAAAGGTCGATTTTGAGCCCGATTAAACGGTCGGATCAAGAGTCGTATGCCCTTGATTTATCAAATAATGGCATATTAAGCAATGTGAACACTCTAGCACCTTCCTTGTGTACTGATCGGAATAATATGTGATACACGATATATTAGTGATGGGAATCGGTTGGGATTTCATAATCGATTAATCGGCTAGACAAAAGCGATATATATCGATTAACAATCGGAGCAGATCGGACCATTGTGTGATCCATTGCATGCTCTTGTTGTGCCCCCGCCCCCCCCCCCCCCCCCCCCCCCTCCCACACACACACCCCCGCACACACTTGAAGAAGCGGAGTATATGGTCGGAGCAGATCGGACCATTGTGTGATCCATTGCATGCTCTTGTTGTGCCCCCCCCCCCCCTCCCCTCCCACATACACACCCCCGCACACACTTGAAGAAGCGGAGTATATGGCTTTGCAAATAGCGTCGGTTTGTAAAACATGTATATTAACTTGAGGACAGTTAGGCATAGTATCCTTAATTTTCTATGCGCATTGGTCACGCGTATTTTGATTTTAAAGTCAAATGTCAAGGTCGCGGTGACTTTGGACAATGCAACGACAGAGAATGGTTGGGTCTACGCTCCTCAAACTTTGTATGGAGGTTAATTATGACCAGTAGTTGATCCCTACTGATTTTTAGGTCAGTAGGTCAAAGTTCAAGGTCGCTTCACCTGGGACAAATCAATAACTCAAGAACAGTTGCGCCTAGGATCCGTAATTTTGGTATGCAGTTTGGACATGACCAGTAGATAACCCTTTTTAATAATGAGATCATTAGGTCAATATCAAGATGACCTTGGCCAAAAATACATTTTCTATCACTTAAGAACGATTGTGCTGTGATTCTCAGACTTTGTGTTCATGTTGTCCACGACCAGTAGGGACAAATATATTGTACTTGATACATGTATAGCAACATCTCTTTCCTTGTTGGCCAATGTGACCGCTTTAAATAGGGACATCTTGGCTAAACTATGCGGTAAAACATGTAGGGTTGTTCGATTCCGTGAGTCTGTCCTGTTGGTCCGTTTTCACGTGTCTGCTCCAAAACTTCCTCATGCATGATGAGGTGAAGATTTGAACCAAGTTTCATGAAAATCCTACAAGTGGTTTAGGAGATATGGATCGGAGACGAAATCCTGGGCTCGAATCTTTGACCTGCAACCGCAACCTTTAACTTGAGCTGACTCACCTGTAACGTGGGTTCTGCATGTCGCCTCGATGAGGTGAAGATTTGAACCCAGTTTTATGAAAATTCTTCAAGGGGTTTAGGAGCGGACACGAAATATTAGCCAAATCCTGGGCTAGGATATTTGACCTTCAACCGTGACCGTGACCTTGAGCCGACGCGCCTGGAACATGGGTTCTGCACGTTTTCTCGATAATAATAATTGTCTATATTTATAGAGGATAACATGTTT
>JAWPHD010024521.1:7500-10000 GCA_037043455.1 Cyrtodaria siliqua | reverse complement strand
ACAGACATAGAGCCAGACAGAGACCCAGACAAGCCAGACAGAGACCCAGACAGACAGACAGGCCAGACAGACAGACGAACAGACAGACAGAGACCCAGACAGAGACGCAGACAGACAGACAGACATACAGACAGACAGATAGACAGACAGACAGACAGACAGACAGATAGACAGGCCAGATAGAGAGCCAGACAGAGACCCAGACAGACAGACAGACAAACAGAGAGCCAGACAGAGACACAGACAGACAGACAGACAGACAGACAGACAGAGAGACAGAGACCCAGACAGATCACACAGAGAGCCAGACAGAGACCCAGACAGACAGACAGACAGACAGACAGACAGAGACCCAGACATAGACCCAGACAGAGACCCAGACAGACAGACAGAGATAGAAAGGCCAGACAGAGAGCCAGACAGAGACCCAGACAGACAGACAGACAAACAGAGAGCCAGACAGAGACACAGACAGACAGACAGACAGACAGACAGACAGAGAGCCAGACAGGACAGACATAGAGCCAGACAGAAACCCAGACAGACAGACAGACAGACAGGGAACCAGACAGAGACCCAGGCAGAGTCCCAGACAGACAGACAGACAGAGACCCAGACAGAGACCAGACAGGCCAGACAGAGACCCAGACAGAGACCAAAACAGACAGACAGACAGACAGACAGACAGACAGACATAGAGCCAGACAGAGACCAAGACAAGCCAGACAGAGACCCAGACAGACAGACAGGCCAGACAGACAGACGAACAGACAGACAGAGACCCAGACAGAGACGCAGACAGACAGATAGACAGACAGCTAGACAGACAGACAGACAGACAGACAGACAGACAGACAGACAGACAGACAGACAGACAGACAGACAGACAGACAGACACAGACAGACAAACAGACAGACAGACAGACAGACAGATAGACAGGCCAGATAGAGAGCCAGACAGACAGACAGACAGACAGACAAACAGAGAGCCAGACAGAGACACAGACAGACAGACAGAAAGACAGAGACCCAGACAGGCCACACAGAGAGCCAGACAGAGACCGAGACAGACATACAGACAGACAGACAGACAGACAGAGAGCCAGACAGAGACCAAGACAAACAGACAGACAGACAGACAGACAGAGAGCCAGACAAAGACCCAGACAAACAGACATATAGACAGACAGAGAGCCAGACAAAGACCCCGACAGGCCAGACAGAGACCCAGACAGACAGACAGGCCAGACAGACAGACGAACAGACAGACAGAGACCCAGACAGAGACGCAGTCAGACAGACAGACATACAGAGACCCAGACAGAGACCAGACGGGCCAGACAGAGACCCAGACAGAGACCAAAACAGACAGACAGACAGACAGACAGACAGACAGACAGACAGACAGACAGACAGACAGACATAGAGCCAGACAGAGACCCAGACAAGCCACACAGAGACCCAGACAGACAGACAGGCCAGACAGACAGACGAACAGACAGACAGAGACCCAGACAGAGACGCAGACAGACAGACAGACATACAGACAGACAGATAGACAGACAGACAGACAGACAGACAGATAGACAGGCCAGATAGAGAGCCAGACAGAGACCCAGACAGACAGACAGACAAACAGAGAGCCAGACAGAGACACAGACAGACAGACAGACAGACAGACAGACAGAGAGACAGAGACCCAGACAGATCACACAGAGAGCCAGACAGAGACCCAGACAGACAGACAGACAGACAGACAGACAGAGACCCAGACAGAGACCCAGACAGAGACCCAGACAGACAGACAGAGATAGAAAGGCCAGACAGAGAGCCAGACAGAGACCCAGACAGACAGACAGACAAACAGAGAGCCAGACAGAGACACAGACAGACAGACAGACAGACAGACAGACAGACAGAGAGCCAGACAGGACAGACATAGAGCCAGACAGAAACCCAGACAGACAGACAGACAGACAGGGAACCAGACAGAGACCCAGGCAGAGTCCCAGACAGACAGACAGACAGACAGACAGAAGACATACATACTAACAGACAGACAGGCCAGTCAGACAGACAGAGAACCAGACAGAGAGCCAGACAGAGACCCAGACAGACATACAGACAGACAGACAGACAGACAGACAGACAGACATGCCAGAGAGAGAGCCAGACAGAGACCAAGACAGACAGACAGACAGACAGACAGAGAGCCAGACAAAGACCCAGACAAACAGACAGATAGACAGACAGAGAGCCAGACAGAGACCCAGACAGGCCAGACAGAGACCCAGACAGACAGACAGGCCAGACAGACAGACGAACAGACAGACAGAGACCCAGACAGAGACGCGAACAGACAGACAGACAGAGACCCAGACAGAGACCAGACAGGCCAGACAGAGACCCAGACAGAGACCCAGACAGAGACCAAAACAGACAGACAGACAGACAGACAGACAGACATAGAGACATAGAGCCAGACAGAGACCCAGACAAG
>JAWPHD010024520.1:0-18973 GCA_037043455.1 Cyrtodaria siliqua | reverse complement strand
ATATATATGCGTAAGAACGGAATATATATGCGTAAGAACTGAATATATATGTGTAAGAACTGAATATATATGTGTAAGAACTGAATATATATGTGTAAGAACTGAATATGTATGTGTAAGAACTGAATATATATGCGTAATAACTGAATATATACGTGTAAGAACTGAATATATATATGTAAGAACTGAATATATATGCGTAAGAACGGAATATATATGCCTAAGAACTGAATATGCGTAAGAACGGAATATATATGCGTAAGAACGGAATATATATGCGTATAAACTGCATATATATGTGTAACAACTGAATATATATGTGTAAGAACTGAATATATATGTGTAAGAACTGAATATATATGTGTAAGAACTGAATATATATGTGTAAAAACGGAATATATATGCGTAAGAACGGGATATATATGTGTAAGAACTGAATATATATGTGTAAGAACTGAATATATATCTGAAAGAACTGAATATATATGTGTAAGAACTGAATATATATGTGTAAGAACTGAATATATATGCGTAAAAACTGAAAATATATGCATAAGAACTGAATATATGCGTAACAACGGAATATATATGCCTAAGAACTGAATATATATGTGTAAGAAATGAATATATATTTGTAAGAACTGAATATATATGTGTAAGAACTGAATATATATGCCTAAGAACTGAATATATATGTGTAAGAACTGAATATATATGCGTAAGAACGGAATATATATTTGTAAGAACTGAATATATATGTGTAAGAACTGAATATATATGTGTAAGAACTGAATATATATGTGTAAGAACTGAATATATATGTGTAAGAACTGAACATATATGTTTAAGAACGGAATATATATGCGTAAGAACGGAATATATATGTGTAAGAACGGAATATATATGCCTAAGAACTGAATATATATGCGTAAGAACTGAATATATATGCGTAAGAACGGAATATATATGCTTAAGAACGGAATATATATGTGTAAGAACTGAATATATATGCGTAAGAACGGAATATATATGCGTAAGAACGGAATATATATGCGTAAGAACTGAATATATATGCGTAAGAACTGAAAATATATGTGTAAGAACTGAATATATATGTGTAAGAGCTGAATATATATGCGTAAAAACTGAAAATATATGCGTAAGAACAGAATATATGCGTAAGAACGGAATATATATGCGTAAGAATGGAATATATATGTGTAAGAACTGAATATATTATGTGTAAGAACTGAATATATATGTGTAAGAACGGAATATATATGTATAAGAACTGAATATATATGCGTAAGAACTGAATATAAATCTGAAAGAACTGAATATATATGTGTAAGAACTGAATATATATGTGTAAGAACTGAATATATATGCGTAATAACTGAATATATATGTATATATATGTGTAAGAACTGAATATATATGCGTAAGAACGGAATATATATGCCTATGAACTGAATATATATGCGTAAGAACGGAATATATATGCGTAAGAAAGGAATATATATGCGTAAGAACGGAATATATATGCGTAAGAACTGAATAAGAACTGAATATATATGTGTAAGAACTGAATATATATTTGTAAGAACTGAATATATATGTGTAAGAACTGAATAAATATGCGTAAGAACTGAATATATATGTGTAAGAACTGAATATATATGCGTTAGAACTGAATATATGCGTAAGAACTGAATATGTATGCGTAAGAACGGAATATATATTTGTAAGAACTGAATATATATGTGTAAGAACTGAATATATATGTGTAAGAACGGAATATATATGCTTAAGAACGGAATATATATGTGTAAGAACTGAATATATATGCGTAAGAACGGAATATATATGCGTAAGAACGGAATATATATGCGTAAGAACTGAATATATATGCGTAAGGACTGAAAATATATGTGTAAGAACTGAATATATATGTGTAAGAGCTGAATATATATGCGTAAAAACTGAAAATATATGCGTAAGAACAGAATATATGCGTAAGAACGGAATATATATGCGTAAGAATGGAATATATATGTGTAAGAACTGAATATATTATGTGTAAGAACTGAATATATATGTGTAAGAACGGAATATATATGTATAAGAACTGAATATATATGCGTAAGAACTGAATATAAATCTGAAAGAACTGAATATATATGTGTAAGAACTGAATATATATGTGTAAGAACTGAATATATATGCGTAATAACTGAATATATATGTATATATATGTGTAAGAACTGAATATATATGCGTAAGAACGGAATATATATGCCTATGAACTGAATATATATGCGTAAGAACGGAATATATATGCGTAAGAAAGGAATATATATGCGTAAGAACGGAATATATATGCGTAAGAACTGAATAAGAACTGAATATATATGTGTAAGAACTGAATATATATTTGTAAGAACTGAATATATATGTGTAAGAACTGAATAAATATGCGTAAGAACTGAATATATATGTGTAAGAACTGAATATATATGCGTTAGAACTGAATATATGCGTAAGAACTGAATATGTATGCGTAAGAACGGAATATATATTTGTAAGAACTGAATATATATGTGTAAGAACTGAATATATATGTGTAAGAACTGAATATATATGTGTAAGAACTGAATATATATGTGTAAGAACTGAAAATATATGTGTAAGAACGGAATATATATGCGTAAGAACGGAATATATATGTGTAAGAATGGAATATATATGCCTAAGAACTGAATATATATGCGTAAGAATGGAATATATATGCGTAAGAACGGAATATATATGCATAAGAACTGAATATATATGCGTAAGAACGGAATATATATGCCTAAGAATTAAATATATATGCGTAAGAACGGAATATATATGCGTTGGAACTGAATATATGCGTAAGAACTGAATATATATGCGTAAGAACGGAATATATATTTGTAAGAACAGAATATATATGTGTAAGAACTGAATATTTATGCGTAAGAACGGAATATATATATGTAAGAACTGAATATATATGTGTAAGAACTGAATATATATGTGTAAGAACTGAATATATATGTGTAAGAACTGAATATATATGTGTAAGAACTGATCATATATGTGTAAGAACGGAATATATATGCGTAAGAACGGTATATATATGTGTAAGAACGGAATATATATGCCTAAGAACTGAATATATATGCGTAAGAACGGAATATATATGTGTAAGAACGGAATATATATGCGTAAGAACTGAATATATATGTGTAAGAACGGAATATATATGCGTAAGAACTGAATATATATGTGTAAGAACGGAATATATATGTGTAAGAACGGAATATATATGCGTAAGAACTGAATATATATGTGTAAGAACGGAATATATATGCCTAAGAACTGAATATATATGCGTAAGAACGGAATATATATATGTGTAAGAAGGGAATATATATGCGTAAGAACTGAATATATATGTGTAAGAACGGAATATATATGTGTAAGAACGGAATATATATGCGTAAGAACGGAATATATATGAGTAAGAACTGAATATATATGTGTAAGAACAGAATATATATGTGTAAGAACTGAATATATATGCGTAAGAACTGAATATATATGTGTAAGAACTGAATATATATGTGTAAGAGCTGAATATATATGTGTAAGAACTGAATATATATGTGTAAGAACTGAATATATATGCGTAAGAACTGAATATATACGTGTAAGAACTGAATATATATGTGTAAGAACTGAATATATATGCGTAAGAACGGAATATATATGCCTAAGAACTGAATATATATGCGTAAGAACGGAATATATATGCGTAAGAAAAGAATATATATGCGTAAGAACGGAATATATATGCGTAAGAACTGAATATATATGTGTAATAACTGAATATATATGTGTAAGAACTGAATATATATGTGTAAGAACTGAATATATATGTGTAAGAACTGAATATATATGTGAACAACGGAATATATATGCGTAAGAACGGAATATATATGTGTAAGAACTGAATATATATGTGTAAGAACTGAATATATATCTGAAAGAACTGAATATATATGTGTAAGAACTGAATATATATGTGTAAGAACTGAATATATATGCGTAAGAACTGAATATATATGTGTAAGAACTGAATATATATGCGTAAGAACGGAATATATATGCGTAAGAACTGAATAAGAACTGAATATATATGTGTAAGAACTGAATATATATTTGTAAGAACTGAATATATATGTGTAAGGACTGAATATATATGCGTAAGAACTGAATATATATGTGTAAGAACTGAATATATATGCGTTGGAACTGAATATATGCGTAAGAACTGAATATATATGCGTAAGAACGGAATATATATTTGTAATAACTGAATATATATGTGTAAGAACTGAATATATATGTGTAAGAACTGAATATATATGTGTAAGAACTGAATATATATGTGTAAGAACTGAACATAGATGTGTAAGAACTGAATATATATTTGTAAGAACGGAGTATATATGCGTAAGAACTGAATATATGCGTAAGAACTGAATATATGCGTAAAAACGGAATATATATGCGTAAGAAAGGAATATATATGCATAAGAACTGAATATATGCGTAAGAACTGAATATATATGCGTAAGGACGGAATATATGCGTAAGAACTGAATATATATGTGTAAGAACTGAATATATATGCGTAAGAACTGAATATATATGTGTAAGAACTGAATATATATGTGTAAGAAATGAATATATATGTGTAAAAACTGAATGTATATGCCTAAGAACTGAATATATATGCGTAAGAACGGAATATATATGCGTAAGAACGGAATATATATGCCTAAGAACTGAATATATATGCGTAAGAACTGAATATATATGCCTAAGAACTGAATATATGCGTAAGAACTGAATATATGCGTAAAAACGGAATATATATGCGTAAGAACGGAATATATATGCGTAAGAACGGAATATATATGGGTAAGAACTGAATATATATGTGTAATAACTGAATATAGATGTGTAAGAACTGAATATATATGTGTAAGAACTGAATATATATGTGTAAGAACTGAATATATATGCGTAAGAACTGAATATATATGTGTAAGAACTGAATATATATGCGTTAGAACTGAATATATATGTGTAAGAACTGAATATATATGTGTAAGAACTGAATATATATGTGTAAAAACTGAACATATATGTGTAAGAACTGAATATATATGTGTAAGAACGGAGTATATATGCGTAAGAACTGAATATATGCGTAAGAACTGAATATATGCGTAAAAACGGAATATATATGCGAAAGAAAGGAATATATATGCGTAAGAACGGAATATATATGGGTAAGAACTGAATATATATGTGTAAGAACTGAATATATATGTGTAAGAACTGAATATATATGTGTAAGAACGGAATATATATGTGTAAGAACGGAATATATATGCGTAAGAACGGAATATATATGAGTAAGAACTGAATATATATGTGTAAGAACTGAATATATATGTGTAAGAACTGAATATATATTCGTAAGAACGGAATAAATATGTATAGGAACTGAATATATATGTGTAAGAACTGAATATATATGTGTAAGAACTGAATATATATGCGTAAGAACTGAATATATATGTGTAAGAACTGAAAATATATGTGTAAGGACTGAATATATATGCGTAAGAACGGAATATATATGCCTAAGAACTGAATATATATGCGTAAGAACGGAATATATATGCGTAAGAAAGGAATATATATGCGTAAGAACGGAATATATATGCGTAAGAACTGAATATATATGTGTAAGAACTGAATATATATGAGTTAGAACTGAATATATATGTGTAAGAACTGAATATATATGTGTAAGAACTGAATATATATGTGTAAGAACGGAATATATATGCGTAAGAACGGAATATATATGCCTAAGAACTGAATATATATGCCTAAGAACGGAATATATATGCGTAAGAACGGAATATATATGCGTAAGAACGGAATATCTATGCGTAAGAACGGAATATATATGCGTAAGAACGGAATATATATGTGTAAGAACTGAATATATATGTGTAAGAACGGAATATATATGCGTAAGAACTGAATATATATGCGAAAGAACTGAATATATATGCGTAAGAACTGAATATATATGTGTAAGAACTGAATATATATGCATCAGAACGGAATATATATGTGTAAGAACTGAATATATATGCGTAAGTACTGAATATATATGTGTAAGAACTGAATATATATGTGTAACAACTGAATATATATGCGTAAAAACTGAAAATCAATGCGTAAGAACTGACTTATATGCGTAAGAACTGAATATATATGCGTAAGAACTGAATATATATGCGTAAGGACGGAATATATGCGTAAGAACTGAATATATATGTGTAAGAACTGAATATATATGCGTAAGAACTGAATATATATGTGTAAGAACTGAATATATATGTGTAAGAAATGAATATATATGTGTAAAAACTGAATGTATATGCGTAAGAACTGAAAATATATGCGTAAGAACTGAATATATATGCGTAAGAACTGAATATATTTGCGTAAGAACGGAATATATATGCGTAAGAACGGAATATATATGCGTAAGAATGGAAGATATATGCGTAAGAACGGAATATATATGTGTAAGAAATGAATATATATGTGTAAGAACTGAATATATATGCGTAAGAACGGAATATATATGCGTAAGAACGGAATACATATGCGTAAGAATGGAAGATATATGCGTAAGAACGGAATATATATGTGTAAGAAATGAATATATATGTGTCAGAACTGAATATATATGCGTAAGAACGGAATGTATATGCGTAAGAACGGAATATATATGTGTAAGAACTGAATATATATGTGTAAGAACTGAATATGTATGCGTAAGATCGGAATATATATGCGTAAGAACGGAATATATATGCGTAAGAACTGAATATATATGTGTAAGAACTGAATATATATGTGTAAGAACTGAATATATATGTGTAAGAACTGAATATATATGTGTAAGAACTGAATATATATGCGTAAGAACTGAATATATATGTGTAAGAACTGATTATATATGCGTTAGAACTGATTATATGCGTAAGAACTGAACATATATGCGTAAGAACGGAATATATATTTGTAAGAACTGAATATATATGTGTAAGAACTGAATATATATGTGTAAGAAATAAATATATATGTGTAAGAACTGAATATATATGTGTAAGAACGGAATATATATGTGTCAGAACTGAATATATATGTGTAAGAACGGAATATATATGCCTAAGAACTGAATATATATGCGTAAGAACGGAATATATATGCGTAAGAACGGAATATATATGCATAAGAACTGAATATATGCGTAAGAACTGAATATATATGCGTAAGGACGGAATATATGCGTAAGAACTGAATATATATGTGTAAGAACTGAATATATATGCGTAAGAACTGAATATATATGTGTAAGAACTGAATATATATGTGTAAGAAATGAATATATATGTGTAAAAACTGAATGTATATGCGTAAGAATGAAAATATATGCGTAAGAACTGAATATATATGCGTAAGAACTGAATATATATGCGTAAGAACGGAATATATATGCGTAAGAACGGAATATAATGCGTAAGAATGGAAGATATATGCGTAAGAACGGAATATATATGTGTAAGAAATGAATATATATGTGTAAGAACTGAATATATATGCGTAAGAACGGAATATATATGCGTAAGAACGGAATATATATGCGTAAGAATGGAAGATATATGCGTAAGAACGGAATATATATGCGTAAGAACGGAATATATATGTGTAAGAACTGAATATATATGTGTAAGAACGGAATATATATGCGTAAGAACTGAATATATATGCAAAAGAACTGAATATATATGCGTAAGAACTGAATATATATGTGTAAGAACTGAATATATATGCATCAGAACGGAATATATATGTGTAAGAACTGAATATATATGCGTAAGTACTGAATATATATGTGTAAGAACTGAATATATATGTGTAACAACTGAATATATATGCGTAAAAACTGAAAATCAATGCGTAAGAACTGACTTATATGCGTAAGAACTGAATATATATGCGTAAGAACTGAATATATATGCGTAAGGACGGAATATATGCGTAAGAACTGAATATATATGTGTAAGAACTGAATATATATGCGTAAGAACTGAATATATATGTGTAAGAACTGAATATATATGTGTAAGAAATGAATATATATGTGTAAAAACTGAATGTATATGCGTAAGAACTGAAAATATATGCGTAAGAACTGAATATATATGCGTAAGAACTGAATATATTTGCGTAAGAACGGAATATATATGCGTAAGAACGGAATATATATGCGTAAGAATGGAAGATATATGCGTAAGAACGGAATATATATGTGTAAGAAATGAATATATATGTGTAAGAACTGAATATATATGCGTAAGAACGGAATATATATGCGTAAGAACGGAATACATATGCGTAAGAATGGAAGATATATGCGTAAGAACGGAATATATATGTGTAAGAAATGAATATATATGTGTCAGAACTGAATATATATGCGTAAGAACGGAATGTATATGCGTAAGAACGGAATATATATGTGTAAGAACTGAATATATATGTGTAAGAACTGAATATGTATGCGTAAGAACGGAATATATATGCGTAAGAACGGAATATATATGCGTAAGAACTGAATATATATGTGTAAGAACTGAATATATATGTGTAAGAACTGAATATATATGTGTAAGAACTGAATATATATGTGTAAGAACTGAATATATATGCGTAAGAACTGAATATATATGTGTAAGAACTGATTATATATGCGTTAGAACTGATTATATGCGTAAGAACTGAACATATATGCGTAAGAACGGAATATATATTTGTAAGAACTGAATATATATGTGTAAGAACTGAATATATATGTGTAAGAAATAAATATATATGTGTAAGAACTGAATATATATGTGTAAGAACGGAATATATATGTGTCAGAACTGAATATATATGTGTAAGAACGGAATATATATGCCTAAGAACTGAATATATATGCGTAAGAACGGAATATATATGCGTAAGAACGGAATATATATGCATAAGAACTGAATATATGCGTAAGAACTGAATATATATGCGTAAGGACGGAATATATGCGTAAGAACTGAATATATATGTGTAAGAACTGAATATATATGCGTAAGAACTGAATATATATGTGTAAGAACTGAATATATATGTGTAAGAAATGAATATATATGTGTAAAAACTGAATGTATATGCGTAAGAATGAAAATATATGCGTAAGAACTGAATATATATGCGTAAGAACTGAATATATATGCGTAAGAACGGAATATATATGCGTAAGAACGGAATATAATGCGTAAGAATGGAAGATATATGCGTAAGAACGGAATATATATGTGTAAGAAATGAATATATATGTGTAAGAACTGAATATATATGCGTAAGAACGGAATATATATGCGTAAGAACGGAATATATATGCGTAAGAATGGAAGATATATGCGTAAGAACGGAATATATATGTGTAAGAAATGAATATATATGTGTAAGAACTAAATATATATGCGTAAGAACGGAATATATATGCTTAAGAACGGAATATATATGCGTAAGAACTGAATATATATGTGTAAGAACTGAATATATATGCGTAAGAACGGAATATATATGCGTAAGAACGGAATATATATGCGTAAGAACTGAATATATATGTGTAAGAACTGAATATATATGTGTAAGAACTGAATATATATGTGTAAGAACTGAATATATATGCGTAAGAACTGAATATATATGTGTAAGAACTGAATATTATGCGTTAGAACTGATTATATGCGTAAGAACTGAATATATATGCGTAAGAACGGAATATATATTTGTAAGAACTGAATATATATGTGTAAGAACTGAATATATATGTGTAAGAACTGAATATATATGTGTAAGAACTGAATATATATGTGTAAGAACGGAATATATATTTGTCAGAACTGAATATATATGTGTAAGAACGGAATATATATGCCTAAGAACTGAATATATATGCGTAAGAACGGAATATATATGCGTAAGAACGGAATATATATGCATAAGAACTGAATATATATGCGTAAGAACTGAATATATATGCCTAAGAACTGAATATATATGCGCAAGAACGGAATATATATGCGTAAGAACGGAATATATATGCGTAAGAACGGAATATATATGCGTAAGATCGGAATATATATGCTTAAGAACGGAATATATATGTGTAAGAACTGAATATATATGCGTAAGAACGGAATATATATGCGTAAGAATGGAATATATATGCGTAAGAACTGAATATATATGCGTAAGAACTAAATATTTATGTGTAAGAACTGAATATATATGCTTAAAAACTGAAAATATATGCGTAAGAACTGAATATATGCGTAAGAACGGAATATATATGCCTAAGAATGGAATATATATGTGTAAGAACTGAATATATATGTGTAAGAACTGAATATATATGTGTAAGAACTGAATATATTATGTGTAAGAACTGAATATATATGTGTATGAACTGAATATATATGTGTAAGAAGTGAATATATATGCGTAAGAACTGAATATATATGTGTAAGAAGTGAATATATATGCGTAAGAACTGAATATATATGTGCAAGAACTGAATATATATGTGTAAGAACTAAATATATATGTGTAAGAACTGAATATATATGTGTAAGAACGGAGTATATATGCGTAAGAACTGAATATATGCGTAAAAACGGAATATATATGCGTAAGAACGGAATATATATGCGTAAGAACATAATATATATGGGTAAGAACTGAATATATATGTGTAAGAACTGAATATAGATGTGTAAGAACTGAATATATATGTGTAAGAACTGAATATATATGTGTAAGAACTGAATATATATTTGTAAGAACTGAATATATATGCGTAAGAACGGAATATATATGTATAATAACTGAATATATATGTGTAAGAACTGAATATATATGTGTAAGAACTGAATATATATGTGTAAGGACTGAATATATATGCGTAAGAACGGAATATATATGCCTAAGAACTGAATATATATGTGTAAGAACGGAATATATATGCGTAAGAAAGGAATATATATGCGTAAGAACTGAATATATATGTGTAATAACTGAATATATATGAGTAAGAACTGAATATATATGTGTAAGAACTGAATATATATGTGTAAGAACTGAATATATATGTGTAAGAACGGAATATATATGCCTAAGAACTGAATATATATGCGTAAGAACGGAATATATATGCGTAAGAACGGAATATATATGCGTAAGAACGGAATATCTATGCGTAAGAACGGAATATATATGCGTAAGAACGGAATATATTTGTGTAAGAACGGAATATATATGCGTAAGAATGGAATATATATGCGTAAGAACTGAATATTATATGCGTAAGAACTAAATATTTATGGGTAAGAACTGAATATATATGCTTAAAAACTGAAAATATATGCGTAAGAACTGAATATATGCGTAAGAACGGAATATATATGCCTAAGAATGGAATATATATGTGTAAGAACTGAATATATATGTGTAAGAACTGAATATATATGTGTAAGAACTGAATATATTATGTGTAAGAACTGAATATATATGTGTATGAACTGAATATATATGTGTAAGAAGTGAATATATATGCGTAAGAACTGAATATATATGTGTAAGAAGTGAATATATATGCGTAAGAACTGAATATATATGTGTAAGAACTGAATATATATGTGTAAGAACTGAATATATATGTGTAAGAACTGAATATATATGTGTAAGAACGGAGTATATATGCGTAAGAACTGAATATATGCGTAAGAACTGAATATATGCGTAAAAACGGAATATATATGCGTAAGAACGGAATATATATGCGTAAGAACATAATATATATGGGTAAGAACTGAATATATATGTGTAAGAACTGAATATAGATGTGTAAGAACTGAATATATATGTGTAAGAACTGAATATATATGTGTAAGAACTGAATATATATTTGTAAGAACTGAATATATATGCGTAAGAACGGAATATATATGTATAATAACTGAATATATATGTGTAAGAACTGAATATATATGTGTAAGAACTGAATATATATGTGTAAGGACTGAATATATATGCGTAAGAACGGAATATATATGCCTAAGAACTGAATATATATGTGTAAGAACGGAATATATATGCGTAAGAAAGGAATATATATGCGTAAGAACTGAATATATATGTGTAATAACTGAATATATATGAGTAAGAACTGAATATATATGTGTAAGAACTGAATATATATGTGTAAGAACTGAATATATATGTTTAAGAACGGAATATATATGCCTAAGAACTGAATATATATGCGTAAGAACGGAATATATATGCGTAAGAACGGAATATATATGCGTAAGAACGGAATATATATGTGTAAGAACTGAATATATATGTGTAAGAACTGAATATATATGTGTAAGAACTGAATATATATGCGTAAGAACTGAATATATATGTGTAAGAACTGAATATATATGCGTAAGAACGGAATATATATTTGTAAGAACTGAATATATATGTGTAAGAACGGAATATATATGCCTAAGAACTGAATATATATGCGTAAGAACGGAATATATATGCGTAAGCACGGAATATATATGCGTAAGAACGGAATATCTATGCGTAAGAACGGAATATATATGCGTAAGAACGGAATATATTTGTGTAAGAACGGAATATATATGCGTAAGAATGGAATATATATGCGTAAGAACTGAATATATATGCGTAAGAACTAAATATTTATGTGTAAGAACTGAATATATATGCTTAAAAACTGAAAATATATGCGTAAGAACTGAATATATGCGTAAGAACGGAATATATATGCCTAAGAATGGAATATATATGTGTAAGAACTGAATATATATGTGTAAGAACTGAATATATATGTGTAAGAACTGAATATATTATGTGTAAGAACTGAATATATATGTGTATGAACTGAATATATATGTGTAAGAAGTGAATATATATGCGTAAGAACTGAATATATATGTGTAAGAAGTGAATATATATGCGTAAGAACTGAATATATATGTGTAAGAACTGAATATATATGTGTAAGAACTGAATATATATGTGTAAGAACTGAATATATATGTGTAAGAACGGAGTATATATGCGTAAGAACTGAATATATGCGTAAGAACTGAATATATGCGTAAAAACGGAATATATATGCGTAAGAACGGAATATATATGCGTAAGAACATAATATATATGGTTAAGAACTGAATATATATGTGTAAGAACTGAATATAGATGTGTAAGAACTGAATATATATGTGTAAGAACTGAATATATATGTGTAAGAACTGAATATATATTTGTAAGAACTGAATATATATGCGTAAGAACGGAATATATATGTATAATAACTGAATATATATGTGTAAAAACTGAATATATATGTGTAAGAACTGAATATATATGTGTAAGGACTGAATATATATGCGTAAGAACGGAATATATATGCCTAAGAACTGAATATATATGTGTAAGAACGGAATATATATGCGTAAGAAAGGAATATATATGCGTAAGAACTGAATATATATGTGTAATAACTGAATATATATGAGTAAGAACTGAATATATATGTGTAAGAACTGAATATATATGTGTAAGAACTGAATATATATGTGTAAGAACGGAATATATATGCCTAAGAACTGAATATATATGCGTAAGAACGGAATATATATGCGTAAGAACGGAATATATATGCGTAAGAACGGAATATCTATGCGTAAGAACGGAATATATATGCGTAAGAACGGAATATATTTGTGTAAGAACTGAATATATATGTGTAAGAACGGAATATATATGCGAAAGAACAGAATATATATGCGAAAGAACTGAATATATATGCGTAAGAACTGAACATATATGTGTAAGAACTGAATATATATGCATCAGAACAGAATATATATGTGTAAGAACTGAATATATATGTGTAAGAACGTAATATATATGCTTAAGAATGGAAGATATATGCGTAAGAACGGAATATATATGTGTAAGAAATGAATATATATGTGTAAGAACTGAATATATATGCGTAAGAACTGAATATATATGTGTAAGAACTGAATATATATGTCTAAAAACGGAATATATATGCATAAGAACGGAATATATATGTGTAAGAACTGAATATATATGTGTAAGAACTGAATATATATGTGTAAGAATTGAATATATATGTGTAAGAACTGAATATATATGCATAAGAACTGAATATATATGTGTAAGAACTGAATATATATGTGTAAGAACTGAATATATATGCGTAAGAACGGAATATATATGCCTAAGAACCGAATAAATATGCGTAAGAACGGAATATATATGCGTAAGAAAGGAATATATATGCGTAAGAACGGAATATATATGCGTAAGAACTGAATATATATTTGTAAGAACTGAATATATATGTGTAAGAACTGAATATATATGTGTAAGAACTGAATATATATGCGTAAGAACTGAATATATGTGTAAGAACTGAATATATATGCGTTAGAACTGAATATATGCGTAAGAACTGAATATATATGTGTAAGAACTGAATATATATGTGTAAGAACTGAATATATATGCGTAAGAACTGAATATATGTGTAAGAACTGAATATATATGCGTTAGAACTGAATATATGCGTAAGAACTGAATATATATGCGTAAGAACGGAATATATATTTGTAAGAACTGAATATATATGTGTAAGAACTGAATATATATGTGTAAGAACTGAATATATATGCGTAAGAACTGAATATATATGTGTAAGAACGGAATATATATGTGTAAAAACGGAATATATATGCCTAAGAACTGAATATATATGCGTAAGAACGGAATATATAGGTGTAAGAACGGAATATATATGCGTAAGAACTGAATATATATGTGTAAGAACTGAATATATATTTGTAAGAACTGAATATATATGCGTAAGAACGGAATATATATGTATAATAACTGAATATATATGTGTAAGAACTGAATATATATGTGTAAGAACTGAATATATATGTGTAAGGACTGAATATATATGCGTAAGAACGGAATATATATGCCTAAGAACTGAATATATATGTGTAAGAACGGAATATATATGCGTAAGAAAGGAATATATATGCGTAAGAACTGAATATATATGTGTAATAACTGAATATATATGAGTAAGAACTGAATATATATGTGTAAGAACTGAATATATATGTGTAAGAACTGAATATATATGTGTAAGAACGGAATATATATGCCTAAGAACTGAATATATATGCGTTAGAACGGAATATATATGCGTAAGAACGGAATATATATGCGTAAGAACGGAATATCTATGCGTAAGAACGGAATATATATGCGTAAGAACGGAATATATTTGTGTAAGAACGGAATATATATGCGTAAGAATGGAATATATATGCGTAAGAACTGAATATATATGCGTAAGAACTAAATATTTATGTGTAAGAACTGAATATATATGCTTAAAAACTGAAAATATATGCGTAAGAACTGAATATATGCGTAAGAACGGAATATATATGCCTAAGAATGGAATATATATTTGTAAGAACTGAATATATATGTGTAAGAACTGAATATATATGTGTAAGAACTTAATATATTATGTGTAAGAACTGAATATATATGTGTATGAACTGAATATATATGTGTAAGAAGTGAATATATATGCGTAAGAACTGAATATATATGTGTAAGAAGTGAATATATATGCGTAAGAACTGAATATATATGTGTAAGAACTGAATATATATGTGTAAGAACTGAATATATATGTGTAAGAACTGAATATATATGTGTAAGAACGGAGTATATATGCGTAAGAACTGAATATATGCGTAAGAACTGAATATATGCGTAAAAACGGAATATATATGCGTAAGAACGGAATATATATGCGTAAGAACATAATATATATGTTAAGAACTGAATATATATGTGTAAGAACTGAATATAGATGTGTAAGAACTGAATATATATGTGTAAGAACTGAATATATATGTGTAATAACTGAATATATATTTGTAAGAACTGAATATATATGCGTAAGAACGGAATATATATGTATAATAACTGAATATATATGTGTAAGAACTGAATATATATGTGTAAGAACTGAATATATATGTGTAAGGACTGAATATATATGCGTAAGAACGGAATATATATGCCTAAGAACTGAATATATATGTGTAAGAACGGAATATATATGCGTAAGAAAGGAATATATATGCGTAAGAACTGAATATATATGTGTAATAACTGAATATATATGAGTAAGAACTGAATATATATGTGTAAGAACTGAATATATATGTGTAAGAACGGAATATATATGCCTAAGAACTGAATATATATGCGTAAGAACGGAATATATATGCGTAAGAACGGAATATATATGCGTAAGAACGGAATATCTATGCGTAAGAACGGAATATATATGCGTAAGAACGGAATATATTTGTGTAAGAACTGAATATATATGTGTAAGAACGGAATATATATGCGAAAGAACAGAATATATATGCGAAAGAACTGAATATATATGCGTAAGAACTGAACATATATGTGTAAGAACTGAATATATATGCATCAGAACAGAATATATATGTGTAAGAACTGAATATATATGTGTAAGAACGTAATATATATGCTTAAGAATGGAAGATATATGCGTCAAAACGGAATATATATGTGTAAGAAATGAATATATATGTGTAAGAACTGAATATATATGCGTAAGAACTGAATATATATGTGTAAGAACTGAATATATATGTCTAAAAAAACGGAATATATGCATAAGAACGGAATATATATGTGTAAGAACTGAATATATATGTGTAAGAACTGAATATATATGTGTAAGAATTGAATATATATGTGTAAGAACTGAATATATATGCGTAAGAACTGAATATATATGTGTAAGAACTGAATATATATGTGTAAGAACTGAATATATATGCGTAAGAACGGAATATATATGCCTAAGAACCGAATAAATATGCGTAAGAACGGAATATATATGCGTAAGAAAGGAATATATATGCGTAAGAACGGAATATATATGCGTAAGAACTGAATATATATTTGTAAGAACTGAATATATATGTGTAAGAACTGAATATATATGTGTAAGAACTGAATATATATGCGTAAGAACTGAATATATGTGTAAGAACTGAATATATATGCGTTAGAACTGAATATATGCGTAAGAACTGAATATATATGTGTAAGAACTGAATATATATGTGTAAGAACTGAATATATATGCGTAAGAACTGAATATATGTGTAAGAACTGAATATATATGCGTTAGAACTGAATATATGCGTAAGAACTGAATATATATGCGTAAGAACGGAATATATATTTGTAAGAACTGAATATATATGTGTAAGAACTGAATATATATGTGTAAGAACTGAATATATATGCGTAAGAACTGAATATATATGTGTAAGAACGGAATATATATGTGTAAAAACGGAATATATATGCCTAAGAACTGAATATATATGCGTAAGAACGGAATATATATGTGTAAGAACGGAATATATATGCGTAAGAACTGAATATATATGTGTAAGAACGAAATATATATGCTTAAGAACTGAATATATATGCGTAAGAACGGAATATATATGTGTAAGAACGGAATATATATGCGTAAGAACTAAATATATATGCGTAAGAACGGAATATATACGTGTAAGAACGGAATATATATGCCTAAGAACTGAATATATATGCGTAAGAACGGAATATATATGCGTAAGAACTGAATATATATGCGTAAGAACGGAATATATATGCGTAAGAACTGAATATATATGCGTAAGAACGGAATATATATGCATAAGAACGGAATATATATGCTTAAGAACGGAATATATATGTGTAAGAACTGAATATCTATGCGTAAGAATGGAATATATATGCGTATGAACTGAATATATATACGTAAGAACTGAATATATATGCGTAAGAATGGAATATATATGCATAAGAACGGAATATATATGCTTAAGAACGGAATATATATGTGTAAGAACTGAATATCTATGCGTAAGAACGGAATATATATGCGTATGAACGAAATATATATGCGTAAGAACTGAATATATATGCGTAAGAACTGAATATATATGTGTAAGAACTGAATATATATGTGTAAGAACTGAATATATATGCGTAAAAACTGAAAATATATGCATAAGAACTGAATATATGCGTAACAACGGAATATATATGCGTAAGAATGGAATATATATGCGTAAGAACTGAATATATATGTGTAAGAAGTGAATATATATGCGTAAGAACTGAATATATATGTGTAAGAACTGAATATATATGTGTAAGAACTGAATATATATGTGTAAGAACTGAATAAATATGTGTAAGAACGGAGTATATATGCGTAAGAACTGAATATATGCGTAAGAACTGAATATATGCGTAAAAACGGAATATATATGCGTAAGAACGGAATACATATGCGTAAGAACGGAATATATATGGGTAAGAACTGAATATATATGTGTAAGAACTGAATATAGATGTGTAAGAACTGAATATATATGTGTAAGAACTGAATATATATGTGTAAGAACTGAATATATATGTGTAAGAACTGAATATATATGCGTAAGAACGGAATATATATGTA
>JAWPHD010024519.1:0-18974 GCA_037043455.1 Cyrtodaria siliqua | reverse complement strand
ATAATGTACATACATACTGCTACACACATATATTTAATGCTACAATGGCTATAACGCTCACACATAATGCTACAGAAATTATAATGTACATGCATACTGTTACACATATATATATATATATATCATGCTACAATGGCTATAACGCCCACACATAATGCTACAGAAATTATAAAGTACATGCATAATGCTACACATAGATATATCATGCTACAATAGCTATAACGCCCACACATAATGCTACATAATTATAATGTACATACATACTGCTACACATATATATATCATACTACAATGGCTATAATGCCCACACATAATGCTACATAATTATAATGTACATACATACTGCTACACATATATATATATCATGCTACAATGGCTATAACGCTCATACACAATGCTACAGAAATTATAATGTACATACATACTGCTACACATATATATATCATGCTACAATGGCTATAACGCCCACACATAATGCTACAGAAATTATAATGTACATACATACTGCTACACATATATATATCATGCTACAATGGCTATAACGCCCACACATAATGCTACAGATATTATAATGTACATACATACTGCTACACACATATATTTAATGCTACAATGGCTATAACGCTCACACATAATGCTACAGAAATTATAATGTACATGCATACTGTTACACATATATATATATATATATCATGCTACAATGGCTATAACGCCCACACATAATGCTACAGAAATTATAAAGTACATGCATAATGCTACACATAGATATATCATGCTACAATAGCTATAACGCCCACACATAATGCTACATAATTATAATGTACATACATACTGCTACACATATATATATCATACTACAATGGCTATAATGCCCACACATAATGCTACATAATTATAATGTACATACATACTGCTACACATATATATATATCATGCTACAATGGCTATAACGCTCATACACAATGCTACAGAAATTATAATGTACATACATACTGCTACACATATATATATCATGCTACAATGGCTATAACGCCCACACATAATGCTACAGAAATTATAATGTACATACATACTGCTACACATATATATATCATGCTAAAATGGCTATAACGCCCACACATAATGCTACAGAAAGTATTATGTATATACATGCTGCTACACGTGCATATGCCAATATATATCATGCTACAATGGCTATAACGCCCACAAATAATGCTACAGAAATTATAATGTACATACATACTGCTACACATATATATATCATACTACAATGGCTATAACCCCCACACATAATGCTACAGAAATGATTATGTACATACATACTGCTACACATATATATATCATGCTACCATGGCTATAACGCCCACACATAATGCTACAGAAATTATAATGTACATACATACTGCTACACACATATATATATATCATGCTACAATGGTTATAACGCCCACACATAATGCTACAGTAATTATAATGCTATAGTAATTATAATGTACATACATAATGCCACACATGCATATGTCGACATATATAATGCTTCATAGAATATAACGCCTACACATAATGCTACAGTAATTATATTTGCTACAGTAATTATAATGTACATACATAATTATACAATGTCTGTTATGCACATATATAGTTTATCAAAAGAAGATTACAAAGAAATGGGTATACTAGTCTTTAAAGTCCCTATTCCGTCATCAAAAGGCACATTTTACAACATATATATTTCTAAGCCTACTGACGACGAGGTATATACATTGTACACTAAACCTACTGACGACGAGGTATATACATTGTACCCTAAACCTACTGACAACGAGGTATATACATTGTACCCTTAACCTACTGACGACGAGGTATATACATTGTACCATAAACCTACTGACAACGAGGTATATACATTGTACCCTAAACCTATTGACGACGAGGTATATACATTGTACCCTAAACCTACTGACGACGAGGTATATACATTGTACACTAAACCTACTGACGACGAAGTATATACATTGTACCCTAAACCTACTGACGACGAGGTATATACATTGTACCCTAAACCTACTGACGACGAGGTATATACATTGTACCCTAAACCTACTGACGACGAGGTATATACATTGTACCCTAAACCTACTGACGACGAGGTATATACATTGTACACTAAACCTACTGACGACGAGGTATATACATTGTACACTAAACCTACTGACGACGAGGTATATACATGAAAACATATTTTGAGATTCTAAGCTCTAGAGACACACTATAAACGGCTTTAACCAGCCTAACCAAACCTCAAAACCGGAGCGTCGAATTGAGATTTACCAACTCCTAATTCACGTTACGCATATTCAATCACGGGCATTTTAAGAAGCCGTGATAATCCTATACCTTTAATCAGCACATATACATTATATTGTTTGAATAGAGTTTTGATTTGTAGTGTAATTTTTCCGTTATTTGGCGGGTTTCTTAGTTTCTTTAAGATGAATATGAACATATTGTATTGAAAATATAGCATGTTTGTATGTGTACAAACGTGTCATTCTCTTGCTTTTTTCTTTAAGCATATGTATGTAATTTGTGACTTGAGTAGCCATACGAGATGGCTAGGTATTCAACTTTATCCAAAAGTTTGATTACGTGTAATTACCCTATAAAGAATGTCTGTACATTTGTATGAAATGAAGCTTGGAAATAATGTGTGTTACATTAAAGGGACACATGGCAATCTTGATTTTTTTAAAACTAGCAGCGTCCCGTTAGTTTTTCTACATAAATTGCATTTGTTCAATTATTAATGTTAATTTAGGAACTGTATTAAGTCATTTGTTTCTGCATATTATTAATTTTTGATATTATTGCACCAATAATATTTTAAAACTTATAGTATAATAAGACGAAATAGTTACTTAAAATTTTATTTATTTAAATGTAACCCGGGTAAAAGTAAGAATGATACTGGATATATAAATCGAGACACCCATTTCAAATACTTCAAGATTGCCTTGTGTCCCTTTAATAAAGAACAACTACATATAGTCTTACAAATCCATAAAATGTTAATAAATTCATTGACGTTTTCATGTGACGTCGCTTCGTCTTCATGTGACGTCGCTTACGACCGGGCGTTTAACGATCGCAGATTTGAGACATTAGCCAGTTAAATAACATTCTAGTAGTGTGGTTTTTTTCTTTGTAAAATAGAAAACTGTCAAGTCGCTATAACAATGTACTGGGATTAATGAAGGCATGTAGCCAAACAATCATTGTTTTTGAGGGTTCTGGAAAACTTGGGAAAGCGTGAAAGAATGATCGAAAACGAATGATAAAATTTAAGGAGATATGGCCATTTGAAGGGTACTCTCAAATGTATATGGAAGCCGCTATTTTGAGAATTATGACATCATAGTTCTAAATTTCCATATATGGAATATTTATAAATATGATAATTTACTGATCTGTAAGAAAGAAAATCACAGCAACTGTATAAAATATAAGTATGCTAAACTGTACTTTTCCACAATACTAAACTGTACTGATGCACAATACTAAACTGTACTGATGCACAATATAATTATTAAACTGAACTGATGCACAATATAATTAGTTACGGATTTTGTAATAATTTGCAGTGGTTTTCTTTGTTGTCAAATGAGAATTATCAATATGTCATATATGGTAATTTTAAATGTTTACGTCATAGTTCTTTAATCCTTTTTAGAACAACATTCAAATGGACATTTTACCATCCGGTTTTGATAATTATTTTACCCTTTAGCAAGCTGTTCATAGCATATATTAAGGTTATTTGGCTAGATATACATTCCCTGTCATGTTAAACAGATACATTAATATGCACACCTTTTCATACTGGATCTAAAACTAATAATAATAAATTATATATTGGTGTACTGATAAAACATTTTGCACTTTTTCAAGTATACTAACATATGGTCCCTGACGTGTAAAGCTGTATATTTCATATTTAGAACAGTTATTCATAGATACATGCATTTTCATAATATGTAATGTACTAAACAAACTGATATAATCAATGTTTGAATAAGGATACCATCTACAATGCAAGATGTTTCACCTGTATGTAACATATGGCAATTCAATGTGGTCATTTCACAATAGAACGGAAGATAATTTGTGTAAATTGAGTCATTTTATCATTTAACTATTGTTTGTACTGTACACACACTGACACTTCCTACTAAATCAATATTATTGTTGTCCTTCCAACAGTCAACTTATACTGGGAAAGACCAATCGATGCTTTATATAAAGACACACATTTCGAGGGTTCAGTGCAAAACTATTGTATCCCCTTCTTTATTCATATGTAGTTACAATAGTTTTGCGCTGACCCCTCGATTTGGTATATTGCTCTTCAGTATTGTATGCAACTCTCAACAGTGACTTAACTGGGCACACGGCAACCTTGTGTTTATCAAGGTTATAATAGCGTAAATGAATCTTCATGCCCCTTCCATAGTAAAGTTAGAATGTTGACAACCTGTTACAAACTCAAACCTGATTAGAATTCTGGAAAACTTACATTATCAAATAAACATGTCTGCTATTAAACATCAACAAGGAAATACGGGGTTGAATACCTTCTAAGAAACATTTCTTCAGTTGTATACTAACACCGGGTCAAAGGTCAAAGCTATGTTTACCCTTTGCAATTTTGTACCCTGTCTACTTTCACTTCTGAAATTTATATAAAAAAAATGTCAAAAACATGATGAGCTCCCTTTTCAAATATCAACAACATGTCCAGAATACAGTTGCAGCCAAAAGATTACAGGAAATTGCACTAAACTAAGTTTTTAAAGAAAAAAAAGATTAGCACTCTTTAATACAGAAATACTTTCGACTGCACCAGTCGAGCACATCCGGCTGATTTAGTGTAATTAAACCTCAAGCATTGAAATCAGTGTCTGGAATTATTTAATATCCAGTATCATAATTATTGACTGTAAACTTGCTTGCATGCAATTAAATAAAAGTTTGAGTTTTCTTTTTATTCGTCTTATTCTACCATATGTTTAAATATACTACTGGTGCAATATAATCAACATAATATGCAAAAACAGTTTGCTTTATACAGTTCTTATTATTAATATTAATGATCGAACAAATGCAAGTTTGCAGAAAATCTAACGGGACCCCGTGAATTTTTAGAAAAAATGCTAAGCTACATGTCCGGTTAATTTGTTTTTTTGTTTTTCATATATCTTTATTTATTTACAATTAAGAACCAGATGATGTAAACAGTCATCTGGACGGCACTCGTAAACAGAAGAGATTACTGGAATAATTAAAAAAAAATGCTCACTATGAAAAAACAAACACTATCACTGTTCATGTCCAATATATATCACACACAGTACTTTCATGTCCGTTGAAAAACCGATTTAACACTGGTGATTTCTTATGTCCAGGGGAGAAGAGTTTGTATGTTATTTAAAACAAAAGTGAGCATGAATTATTAATACTATACTTAGAGTAACACTTAACAAATGCAATTGAAAAAACCGTAAGCCGTTTACAAAACATGTAAGTACAAGTTGCTGAGAAACTATATTTTACGAAAGACTTGTCCCATATGCATGCGACTTACAATTTAATAAAAAATATCACTGGCAACTATACACCTCAGTGCGTTCCCCCGCGAGGTAAGGTCGGGAACCACCTGACATCCCGGGAAAAGGCACCAGCGTGAAAGATACAAGTGTTGTAAAGCTAAATAAAACGCATGTAAGTGACAAAATGAATGAAAAACACATTTTTTGAAAAACTAGTTCTCAACATAAACATGGTTACATTTATTTCATCCTCCATCAAAGTACTTGAGCAACAAAAACATATCTGAAACGAGAAGAAGACTTTAATATTGCGTTTAAACAAAATATCATGAGTAATAATGGTTAATGAAACAGTGTGATGAAAAAGACTTTGATAAACGAGTATGACTGTAATGACAAATTGTGTATGTAAATTACGAAACGATAGGAACTGGTGAGAAATATGTATTAATGTCAAGACAAGGGTCAAACGAGAATTCGTTGTTTGTGAAATCTAACGTGCCAAAGCCATTATCACACCAAAAATGTGCAAACTCAAGAGAATTCATTCGCGAAAAATCAGCATACATTCTGTACTTAATTTTATTTAAAAATATATGGACAAAAGAGTATTGTGTATACTATTTATTTTCATGCTTCGTCAAATTTCTGCATGTCCGGTTAATGCAGGATACATCATAGACTGGTTGTCGTCCAAGTGGTTATTTTTTTTTTTTTAATATTTTGCAATCAGTATCAAACTAAAATCTTAAAATCCCAAGCATTTCTGAATAGCTCTGAACCACTGTCTTTGAAGCCAATAATTCAGAGGGGACTTAATGCAGACTATTTTAATTGATGATAGATTGAGTTTTCTCAGATAGTATAAACATTAACAAACATAAGGACTTAGCCAGTCTAGATATATCACTGTACATTATTAATCTTTAACCCGCTAAGCACGACTATAATAGCTTTGGCGTCCATTGCAAACCCAGATCAGCCTGCGAGTACAATGTCTGACTGCTGATCAGTCATTTCCCCCAAAACAGCCCTTTGTCACATAAATGGAATGCTCTTAATTCAAAGAAAAAACAGTCCGTTATATATAATTAGCAGGTTAAGGGTTAATATAAATAAACGATGTAGTCTGTATATATCATCCAGGTTACCCGTTAGTACAGGCGTATTGCGTGTGGCATTACACATTTACGAACATGTTTATCGAACATGAACCACTATGCTCTACATTATGTTGTTTAAAGCTATCAATTGAGTTATTATCAGTAAGATAAAAGTTTGATTTCAGTAAAGGCGTTTTAAGAATCGTAGATTGATAAACAATATACTTACATATATTTCGAAAATGCCTGCAACATGATGTCAATGAAAGAGCTATCATTAGGACAAACAATGTGCTACGTGACAGTACGGGACGGACAGCGTGATTCCAATATTGCTCCCACTTCACTTTGTGAATCCGGGGATATGATAAACATGCATGTATGCGAAGAGCATAAAACGTAAAGTTGTTTAAAACTATCATTGACAGTACTATCATTAAGCTGTCTTGGGGATTTTTTAACGTATTTACAAAACATAAAATATACAATTGGTTAGTGGGTATAGAATCACTTGGGTTAAACGTCTAAATTTAAAATGAAAGGAAATGTATATTTAGTTTCTGATTTAGATTTACCCTTTTAGTTGTATAATAGCACAATTTCTAAACTTATTGTCCTAGAACTGTGAATTCTTCAATAGTTTTTTATTTCACCAATATTTACATAACTTCATTGTATCCCTAGAAGTGCCAAAATTTGACAAGCTAACTTATTTGATAATTACATTTTGACTTTTGTCCCTAACATTTGTTATAACAGAAAATATTTATATCTCAGTATGTTTTTGAAACGAAAAACTCATAATTTCACGTATGAATTTTTCGTTTCAAAAACGCAATTCATTCAGGAAGTAAAGAATCATATTTTGAGAGGTTTTGTTCTTAGTGATACATTTTGCATGGAAAAATGCACCAAGTCATTTCACCATTACATAAATGTATGCTTATTTGATATATCTTCAATCCTGGATTTTTTGTTAATAATCTAAAATACAGGAGCTGAGAAAATTGAATTAAAACAGAAATGATTCTTTACTACCGATGATTCTATACACACCAAAGCACTGTAACCGAAGAAAAAAAGAGCAACGAAACATACTAATCTATAAAAAAAAAATACATATAAACAAAAAGAAAATAACAATTAATATAATATTTGTAAAGATTCAGCATTTAGATCTACTGGCTCAATGAAGATACTTGTAAAACACACAAATACGTGTCACTGTCACCTGCAGGAAAATGTGCATTTTAAGAAATTTAACAACGTACACATCAACGTCAACCCACCAAGAACAAGCTTTTGATTACTGAAGGTCAGTCACGACTGTCGAAATATTAGTTATTTACTAGTAGCTATAGATTAATCAATTATATAGAAGGTTTACTTTCTTTCTTTAAAGAAATATTTACAAAAGGTATACATATATATATATATATATCCTCTAACTTATTTCGAAGAGTGTCTGTATTCGATTTGCTATTACCCTTTGCAAATGATGATGATGATGATGATGATGATGATGATGATGAGGATGACCTTTAATATCCACGGGTTCCATTATCGCTCTCCCGATAGTGGCACAGTCTTTTCTTGTAACATAAACGTCTTACTGACACATCACAATGCAACAGCACCACGGTAAAGGACGGTAGAAGGTCATATGACGGTTCGTCAACTGGAGGATCAGTCCCCGCATCCATATCATCTAAGTTTAACATGGCCGTTGGACCACTTAAAGAGGAAAAGTTGCCTCAAGCCGAATCTGATTAAAGAAAACAATTTACGAAAGTAAATAAAATAGTTGACTGATCAATGTTTTTTTGTAATAGCGTGTGAACAATTCGTTGAAGTATCAACCACACTCCCGATTTAAATAATAAACGGATGAATCACCAATATGCCATATCGTTTGTATTAGCAATGATAAGCATGTCACGTATTTTCGTAAAAGCAGATGCATGTATTGATGTATTTATACTTTTTATGGGGTTTGAAGTCAACAATGTTTCAGTCGTAGCCACATGACATGATACCACAGCCATTAACATTACACTGACAATGGCCCGACCAGACCTAGTAGTACAAGCAAGGGAGCTACTAGTACCATTTGTTATGAGGTCTTTGGTAGCAAATGTCAAACAGGACATGTAGCATTTGCAGAAAGCAGCCAAACACATGCAATAAACAACAATAATATCGACATTTAATGACAGACATCCTAAACATTCAAGGGTTGACTATATGAGAACGTCCTTGGACTCGTCAGTGGCAAATTAACATAACTCCAGTACTGAGATATCTCCAATTCGGAGTATATTGCCAATAGTTTATATTATTATACAGTTGCACGTGAGGTCTCTTATTGGTTTGACTAGCTGAAATGTATAAATGATTGACAACTGACGTCATGTTAATTAATTGGTCGCTGGCGGTATATGCTCAGAAAACGATAGCATACCTGACTCAGGTGACCCCGCAACTCCCAATAAGCATCGAATAGCACTTTCCATGTCCTTTGGATTTCTAAGGATCTTCTCGTCTACATCCAATCCCACCGAATGCGCATGATCACGCATGCGGTAATACCTTTTTGTTTTGCAATTTTCTTGAATTTTCTTGAATTTCTGAAAATGCAAATAAGGATTGAAATAACAATCTACTGCCATAAGTTGCCGATTTATAAGATGTTCTATAGTATCACTACCCATGAATGCCTTTTTGTACTGCTCTATGCAGCAGTCTATTGCTCGGGTTCTCATAAAACATGCACTCTATCAGACACTCTGGCGTTAAATATGTGACCATTGTAACCTGGACCAAAAGGCACATTTAGGGAAAGAAAATAGAAATGCTTAGACTGAAAGAGCTACACTACTTACTATACTACATGTAGCGCAGCATGCTTTTAGATGTCGTTAACATAAAAATAGACACCATATTCTCGAAACTTTTGAGTCGAAATCTCAGACTCGAGCTCAGCTATAAAAAAAATAAAAATCTTACTTAACGGTCATGGAATGACCTGAAACTTTACACAAATCGAGATAATCATCCATTACAAATGTCCTGAAAGTTTCGGGAAGGAAAGCAACCATTGACAAAAGTTACAGCTAAAAGAAATATATGAATTTTGAAGTTGAACATAAGATTTTAGCTGAGCAAGTTTCGAGAATATGGGGCCTGGTGTATTATTAAATGTGTCCTTGTTCTGCATTAAGTGTATAAAAATAGAAAACTGGATATATATTATTTAACAAGTCATAGCACTTCTTTGGTTTTTCATGAACACCTCTTGTACGCATATTAATGTTTTAAACACAAGTACCAGCCTGCAGATATGTGTTCAATAACATGCACGTATACATAACTAAATGGTTTATCTGGCACTGAACATAGCGTCGCAGTATCTGGCACTGAACATAGCGTCGCAGTATCTGGCACTGAACATAGCGTCGCAGTGTCATTTTGACTTTTAACTTGCTTGCATATTTAAACAGAAGTTTTCACTTGTTCATCTTATTCTACGATGGTTTAAATATATTACTGGTGCAATATAATTAACAGTTAATATTATGCAAAAGCAATTTGGATCAAATAATCCCTCTTTATGGCAGCACAGGAAGCACATGAAGTGAGTACAATATAAAGTAAATGCACGAGTCAGCTATGACTGGTTTTCAAACTTGTACGAGCTTTTATTGATATTAATATTCTAAGCAAGTTGGAAAAGATCTGATGAGAATTGAAGTATCAAGGGATTTAACAAGGGAACATAATTATGTAGTTATTATTAACTAAAGGGCGATTCTTTTAGTGTTACTAATCCGATATAGCTGGTTTTTTTTCAAATTTGTTCAATAAATACTGAAAAGGGTATCCCTGGAAAGCAACGAACACAAAGAAAGAGAGAGAGAGAAAAGTAGCGGGCTTGGTTTTATTGAGTCTGTTCATGAGAGGTAATATAATTTGCAACACCTCTTAAGTTTTTTTATCATTAAAATCAATAATCTGGCTTGATTTCGTAAAGATCAGGTGGAAAATGATGGTAATAAATCGTTAACACAATATAGAATGTTTGAATAATTCGAGGGCCATACGTCCGGTGTAACTAATTGGATTTAGCCATATTTAGTTGTTATTGGCATCAAGAATACGGTTAAGCTTGGCAAAGATCAGATGAATATTGAAGGCCCTATCATCTTAACGGGTCAAGATATATGTCATATTTAACATAATCAAGAGCCATAATTCTGGTGTTATTAATACTTGTTAGCTGATTGTCTGTCTTCTAGAAGTTTTTATCGATCTAAACAATCTCATTTAGTTTGGCAATGATCGGATAAACGAGAGGCCCAAGAGAGTCATTATCGCTCTACTGACTTTTAACATTTGCTGGAATTCAAGTAAAAACCAAAGCTTCCATGCCCTAAACTTACTCGCTCACCTGATAAGCTTAGCAAAGATGAAAGAAATGTCAAACAAGATTATAATTTCGTAACAGAATGAGATCACGCAGTCGATGACTCACCTGCCTTAAACTGTTGAAGCCAAAAAAGTGTATATATGGTTATAGGTTGGGAATCTCAACAGTTTCCTAGTTGTGACCCATGGGCTGTGTCCCAAGTGGTGGGATAGATCCCGGAGCCAAAGCTTGTTGGATGGTTGTATCCATCTGTTCATGTCCAGTAAGTGTATACATGGTTATCGGGTGGGATCTCAACAGTTTTCAAGTAATTACCGAGGATTATGTCCCCAGAGGTGTGGATAGGTTCCAGGGCCGATGCTTGTTAGCTTGCTGTATTCGTCATTCCATGCCACTAAGTGTATGTATTTTTCAAAGTCCAAGTTGTGACCAAGGATCTATTTCCATTCCACAAAAGTATCGGAGCCGATGCTGGTGGGAGGTTTTATCCGTCTGTTCATGCTCAGTAAGTGTATACATGGTTAAAGGGTGGGGACCTCAACAGTTTCTAAGTTATGACCCAGGGCTATGTTCCCAGGGGTGGAGAAAGACTCCGGGGTCAAATCTGGTTGGATGGTTGTATCCGTCTTTTCATGCTCAGTGTATAAGTGTGGGCTCAGAGAAGAAAAATATGTTGATGGTTTTCCCTATATAAATATAAGATAAGATAAGATGAGATAATTTTTATTCAGAAAGCTACATAAATGTAACATACAATTGTTATTACAGTGCAAGAAAAAGAGGTATTAACAAATACCAGAAAAATACAAAGTACAAAATAATGCCAAGTTCTATTACCCACAATACGTGCAAGATGTACGGTCGCATACAATAGATAAGGGGAGACAACATTTGATAACTTTTAGTAATTATACTGTTTTAAGTATTAGCCCCTGACTGCAATATTCCATTTAACCAAAACGTGTATCATTTCACATATAGCAGCAAGCGGCAAATTAAAACAGCGCATGCATTAAATGGATCTCTTTTATTTATTATGTTTTTTTAATTATGATGATACATTTGTTGGATGAGGCTTATGCACTCAGATAGTTAGATAAATTTGGTTAAATCAGTTTAATAATGCTTGTAGCTTAATCACACATGTATCTAGTTATCAAGGCATTATAAATAAATCCTCTAGTACTTTGCAAATAGTGCTATTCTCGCTACTTAATAGCCAAGTAAATTTGCTACTATTATCTAGGAGTACAAAATTATAACATTCCTTTGAAACGCAATTAAACAAAATATGTTTTATAGAACCCATGTTGTCATCTTCAATAGAACCCATATTGCAATGAATACATGTCCTATTATCCACTGGTGTTTTTGGTACAGTGGACCTTCCAGTTTCAATATGAAGTTTGTGACAGCTAGTGTGAAATCTAGCCAACATACGCCGTTCTGTATCATTATGACCCTGTGTTAAATAAAGTTCTTGCTGAAATATATTTTTTATTTTTTTTGAATGTGCGTAGTTTGTCACTGGAGTTTACACCAGTATGCCATTTGCGTACATATTGTGCTCGTAAGCGATGTTTCATTACCTAAAATAAAGTTAAACAGTTGAAGTAGACATGGGCAAACAAACCATATTTAAGCATCTCATTTAACATATTATCATAGCCACTTGATTTGCAGTTACGTAACATCTGACATGCAAAGTTAATTTCTTTAATACTAGTAGCGATATTTCCATATAAAAAAGAGATATAGGGTCCTATAGAAACCACAGCGTCCGAACGCAATGGCATCGTAGGTCCGCATTGTACTGCAAACAAGGACTTGAAAATACAATGAAAGAGACAAAAAACAACAGAAAGGGTGGTGAAGACAGGGTTATCGACTTGGGACGGTCAGTAGGCAATAAGGCCTACTGGTTAGCTTGAATCGATTTTATATGCGCATTATCCTAGCTATTATCCTGTCTTCAGCGACCAAATAGACAAGACAGTGTAAACAAAACTACATCCTATCAAAAGTATTCTCTAACAATACAGTCCACATCCAGAGAAACTAACTAAAGAAACACATCCAAAATAATACACATCTCAGGATGTATCCAGAATCGTACTGAACAACCATAGTAGTTGATGGTAAAGAAAAAACCAATCTAGGGTACGACCAGAAAACCCGAGGGACGAAAGCTCATGCACCCACCTCCCTTAGTTGGGGTTTCAGTAGGTACAATCATAGAGTCCCAAGAGGTAGTCCAGTCATCGCACAAGTGAAAAGTGAAGCGTAATGACTGACTGTAGAGGGTCTATCACTAAACATGCTGTGCGCTGTAAAACCAAAATGTTATATCCTTTTCTGACGAACTTCCTGATTAAATTTGTAAAGCGGTCAGGAACCCGTCAGACTCCTCTAACTTTCGAAGTTTATAGACCACATCTCCATAAAATGAGGGTTGTGATATGCCTAGTCGCAGAAATGTTTTAAGGTTGGTGTTGTACTTTTCCAGCAGGCCCTCGTTGCGGCGGTAGAATTTAGAGAAAGATCTATGTAGTTTGTGATAACGAAAACCCTGCAGAAGAAGTTTACTTGTAATAACTTGATTTCGATCATTGAAGTCTATAACATCATTACACGCTCTAGCAAATCGAATGAGCTGGGAGATATACACCCCGTATGAGGTAGCGAGGTACATCTCCATCCAGGTGTCGATAGTTAACGATGTTAAAATTGAAATCATCTCTCATCATAGATTTTAGTATGAATACAATCATTTGAAATCGAGAGATGAAGATCGAGAAATGCTGCTAATGTATCCGAACTGTTGGCTTTATTCAACGTTAGCTCTGGTGGATAAATGTTAGTAACCATATGAGCAAAGAACGGATTATCAATATTGAGTATGTCATCAAGATACCGAGAAGTATTATTAAAGGCATCAATAATTTCACCCTGGCTAGCAGGTGAAACATTATTTGGCAATGGCGGCGCAGTAGATTCAACGATATTGGTAAGGTATTGACATTTACCTAAATGCTCACATTTAATGGTGTTTAGGGTTTCAAAATAATTCGTCCATGATAGGGAATCAATGTTGATAGATGGTTCTAATGTGTTGTCATCCTTCAAGGAGCTGAATAAGCTCCAACACGCTTTAGGATTTTAACCTTGAACAGCGTTTATTCTATCCCTAAGGTCATTAAAATAGTTTTGACACTTCTTTTTACGTAATTTTAAGTATTGTTTGTTTTAACAAAGACATTTATGTCGCAGTTCCCTATCAAAAGGATGGAGAGACAGCTTTTTACAAAATGAGTTAAGTGTTTTTCTAAGTTCAAGCAATGAAGAGTCAACCCATTTTTTATGACAATGGCGACAGTTGCTATGGTGCTCTATTTGGTTTGACCTTTAAAGTAGATGCGGCTATATCTGTAATCAAACTTTTCAGCTTATTAACTGCTTCATTAGCATCAGTAAAATTAGAGTTTATGTAAAAAAAATGTTTTTGCCCAAAAATGTGAGTGAACACAATTAATTTTGAAAATGTATAACATACTGAGGATTCCAAATGAACTTAACAGGCAGGGGAAGAAGATTGCTCTCTGTGTTTCTGTTCTCATTGTAACTGACCGAAATAACTGCAGAGAGTAGGCAATGAAAAATCATTTACCTTCATGCATAAAACATTGCTTATAAATTCTTCACTAGTAATTATGTAATCAATGACGCTGCTGCCTAAAGAGCAATGTGCATTCAGTTTACCCTACAAGTCACCCAGGTTTCTACCATTTAGATCCTCAGCCTGCTTTGTATACATAGATCAAGTAGTAATTGTCCACTTTCTGACGTAACTTGGTCCTGACTGCACCTTTGATATAGAACCATCATCAAAGATGTAGTCAGGGCCCTGGTGACAATATTCATTATCATTGTCATGTAAGATAAGGTCATTCTCCGTACTGGTACGTGCATTGAAGTCTCCGCACAACATAATATAACCCTGATTTGAGTACTTGATTAATTCTTCATAAAGTATTTCAAACTGGTCAACATTCTTTCCATTATAGCTCGAGTTGTCTGGCGGAATTTGTAAAAATCAAACATTCAACTCTTTGAACATATCAAAGAAATTATTTTCAAGTTTTAATCACAAGAAGTTAGGATTTGTATTAGGTAAAATGGTGATACCAGATGAGACTGACTTTTTAACCATTACATAAAACCATCCAAAGCACCGTTTTGACCTTAGATGTCTCAGTGTGTGGTATATTTTATAATTAGGGAGGGGTGATGCAAAACTATAATTTGCATGTTTCTCGATCAGACCCACTATGTCATACTTCTTAATGCTAATAAGAAATGTACTGTCTGTAGATTTATCAAAATATTTTGTTTGATAACCATCAATGTGCCAAGAACACAATGTTAGTGATCTCCTTGGGTCTGAAAACCTCTGCCCCTTTGGTAACCTCTTCTTCTTCACTGATAGCCCCTGTGGGGCCGACGATTTCCGAGAAGTCGTTTTTCTGTGACATAAGTAACATTAAGCAGTTTATCAAAGGTTCTCCTAAGATTGTTTGCCAGGAGCCTGGTTCCATCACTTGACAAGTGGTACCCGTCCTCTTTGATGAGATTTTCATGAATAATGGACTTGTTTGCCATATTGTTGTTGTTACAGACAGAAAAAATGGTTTGTCGTAGGCATGTTCGCGAATTAAGGAGTTGTTTGTATCAACTTTAAGCTTCAATTTGTCGTCATCTCTTCGATTATTTTCAAGTGACACTACAATATTTGCACTTGGTTGCTTTTGTTGCGTTACATAAACAAGCTCTACACGGCTTGATATGCAGTCTGCTGAAGAGTATGACTTTAAATCACTGGTAAGGGTATGAAATGCAATTACATTATATTCTGCTAGATCTTCAGAGTCCTGAATCAGTTGTTTCGCGTCTTCATTGGTATATGCTGTCTTTTTTATGTAGTATAGTGGGAGCTTAGTTTTTCGGGTTCTAACGGATTTGTTTTAGATGTGACCACTAATAAAACTTTTAGTTTTTTCTCCGTTGCAGGTGACTGTTTCTCGTTGTGTTAGAGTGATTGTTGGCACTATGAAAGAGGTCCTCTTTTACCGATTTAAGCTCCATTTCAGTTTTTTCACATTTCTTTGTAAGTAAATCTACATCATTCTGTAGATGATTATTATAATTGTTTATCCCTTCAATAAGTTTTTCTAGATTCATGTTTGGTGTGTTGAATGTTATCACGAAGAGATTTGATTTCCACTTGCGCGGAAGATCATTTTTTATTAAGACTAGCATCATAATTTAATGATTGAAGAGTGGTATTTATTTTGCGCAAGTCATCTGTTATATCATGCTGTTTTAGCTCTGTCCGCGTTGTGTCGAGTTTGTTCGTTAAATCTTGTAGTTTATCTGTTAATTCTGCGTTACAGTCTGCAAGGTTCATAATGGCATGCGTGACAATTGACTCAAGCTTGTCGAAGGTCGATACTTTGAAAGTCTCCAACTCTTTTTTTAATGCAACCCATTAAATTTTCGTATTGGACTGGCATGTTTGTAGCTGAGAGCATATCTAGGATGGAATATATACAAGACGTAAGTCTGTGATCTGCATTGGTACTTGAGCGCATTGAAATCTCCTGGAATTTTGTTTAATATATTTTGCCAATCCATACTTTGGAAGCCTAGTGCAGTGATAGTGCAGCCAATGCTTACACAAATTACATTGTAGCATATGTTCATTGTCTGGTTCGGTGCATAATGGGCAGTCTGCTCTGGGTTGAGCTGGGTTGTTGTTTGTCTTTGATACTTCAGTTAATCATTTTGCTTCGGTTTGATCCATAGCATCTATATTCGGGGAACTCATTTTAAAAATAACAGTGTCATCTGCATTGTCCTCACTACATGATTCATAATCCCCATCTGTTACACACGTAATATCACCAATGTCTAAGGGTGCGAAGCTGTCCTCTTGTACCCAGTTGCCCTCATGGTAAATATACATTGGTTAAATTTGCATTTTTCAGAATCTGTTTAGCTTGAAAAAAAGTTAGACTACCTTGAAAAACTGCATCCTTCACACCAATGACATGTTTAGAACAATCTGCCCAGTCTATGAAGATGCCTTATTTATGTGGCTTATTCTCACCTTTTGTGACAGCATAGACATTTGACTTTCCTTTTCCCATATTGAGCTTTTCTGTATTATGTATAAAACTGCTCAATTATTGCTGTTAAATAGGGTTACTGTATCATTCGTGTACACACGCTATTGTGACGTTTAATATTATTTATTTGGGAATCTGACCATATAAGCTAATGGTACATTCAAAATATTAGACCTTTAGCTCATGCAGTTTTAGACAACAAGATTTTTTAAAATATGTTCCCTTATAACTAACTATGACTATGACCCACAAGGCGGGGCAAGATTGCACCCCAGGGTCACCATTTGAACAAAATTGGTAGAGGACAATAAGCTGATGCGAAATGCAACATATGACAGATCTATACCTTGCGGTTTCAGAGAAGGCGTTTTTCCCCCCTGTATAAGTCTAATTTAAACATGTGACCCATGGGGTGTCGCCAAATTTGACCCAAAGGTCATCATTTGAACAAACTTGGTAGAAAACCATAAGCTCATGGTTAACTTAAAATATTAAACCTCTTGCTTTTAAAGTTTCAGAGAAAAATATTTTTTTGAAATTCTCCTATGTAACTCGGTGTAAAACTTTGACCACATGGAACGGCGCCAGATTTGACCCCAGTGTAACCATTTGAACAAACGTGACAGAAGACCATAAACTGATATATATGAGAACTCTATGCTTGTGGTTTTAGAGTAGACGATGTTTTTTCTTATATATATAATATAACTATATTGCAAACGTATATACAATCTTTCGACCACCGGGGAACAGTGATTTCTAATTTTACGAAGACAGAAAACACAAACTTTATAGTTTAGTAACTAGTAATCGATTCTAATTATTTTCGACAAAATCTATATTTATGTGTTTTTACATTATTGTTATGGTATTTCAGTACCGGCGGCCATCTTGAATATCGGATCGGGAAAAAAAATCTTCTGTAAGGCCGCCACTTAGGAACATCCATGTGACATCTTAGTAACAATGGCTGAGCGGTTTCAGAGATAGCGCTAACGAGGCCCAGGCCAACGCCAACAAACGAACGCTATCGCATAAGCCCCAGTAATACAAGTAAGTTAAAGTTTGGAATATCAAATATAAAATATACGTGCTAGAGAGATCATAAGGCAGAATATGGCATTTTTCAATAAATCAAGGAGACATAATTTTGATGTTCCTGGTCCGATATAGCTGGTTTTCACACTTCGCTCCGAGCTTTCATTCAAAATAATAATATGAAAAAGTTTAGCAAAGATTAAATACAAATTGGCGGAGCTAGACTGTTTACAAGGCAGAATGAATACAAGGCACATTTTTCAATAAATCAAGCGGCGTTACTCTTGAGTTCCTGGTCCGAAATAGATTGTTTCGAACTTGTTTGACCTTTTATTTAAGTCAAATATTTGACTTTATCTGGTAAATATCAATTTTAGAATGAATGTGCTAGAGGTTTCATAGGGCAAAAATAACGGATTGATGATGGGCGGACGACGGACAACACATCATCCCATAAACCGCGGTGGCCAAAGGCCAGTAGAGCTAACATGAAAACCCTTCTCGTCTTGACGAGGCAAAAGGACAGAGGAAAGACTGACGACGGGTAACTCGCCATTCCATAAACTCTCCTGGCCTTCGATCCAATGAAGCGCGGAAAATTCCAGTATTAAACTCA
>JAWPHD010024518.1:0-18976 GCA_037043455.1 Cyrtodaria siliqua | reverse complement strand
TCCATAAGAGTCGACGCTTTCTCACTTGGCAAGCCGAGCTCCCAGTGGGACTCAAACCCGCAGCGATGAGACGCGAACACATGTTAGACGCAGCATCTTTACTACCCCAGTCAGGGAGCCTAGACAGAAAGTACGACGTCATCGGCGTAGCTACTATTAGGCCATATAGGCCCGGGCCTGCACATCAATTTCAATGAATGAATTGAATTGGGGTTTTAAGGCGCACCAACACATGAAAGGTTATATAGCGCCTAACAGGAATGAACATGCCAGGCTCATTCTCCATGTACATCGAGATAAAATATGGAGAACGGGCCTAGAACCTTCTCACCCTGAACTGCAGAATTGCTGCAAATTCTATTGTATGTACTCCATTTATGAAATGAATGAATGAATGCATAGATCTACATACTGTATATCCATGATGAATGGTATTTTACGGCACGTCGACACATAAATAGGTCATTTGTGCGCAAAAAACAACAAAAGACGAAGAAATGAAGTAGTAATTAAAAATTAAAAATTAATGTAAATATATAAAGATAAAACTATTAAAAAAATAAGGGATGCTATGGTAGTAATATAAACTATGTATGTAAAACAATAAATGCCCGACAACGGGTATATAAACAAGTAAATCTATATAAGAACACATTATAATGATTTATATAGTCTGATTTCTTTTAG
Organism: Cyrtodaria siliqua; assembly: GCA_037043455.1. Taxonomy (NCBI): domain Eukaryota; kingdom Metazoa; phylum Mollusca; class Bivalvia; order Adapedonta; family Hiatellidae; genus Cyrtodaria; species Cyrtodaria siliqua. Next base: position 18,289 of record JAWPHD010024518.1, on the reverse strand, counting down.
AAAATCTAAAACAAGACTAAAATCTATAATATCAAATAACTATTTCATAGTATTAACATTGTAGTACTTACGCATAGGATCAAAGTCTACACATTCCAACAAGATGTGTTTGACCGCTAACGGTGCAAAAGCAGGTATACATTCTGGTAATTGCTCAGCTCAAACATGCAATAAAAACTGAAGCCGGAGGGGGTTGAGGTGGTTAAAGGGTAAGAAAACATTTCTTAAAATATCATAAAATTTTCTGTCAAATATACACCAAAACGCACCATTGCATAGCTTAAGTTTAAACAAGTCCTCCGGGAGAGCAAGCCCCCGAACCACCCTAGTTTGTCGGGCCTACACATGCATTTCAGGTCATCTACGCCCCTGGACGTTGTAGAATGTTAAAACATGTTTTGGCACATATTCGAATCAATGATGGATGGGGAAATAACCTGACATGTTTATCATATCTTGACATTTCTAAATCTACATTTACTAAACGCAGGGCAAAATCATAGTGTAATCTGTTTCAAATCAGTCGTGTGGGCGTGGGATTTGTGAAGTGGTCACTGACGTTGAACAAAACAGAGCTAAGCAGAACAAAGTAAATTTGTTGTGGTTGTTGGTGTGGGTTGTGGTACTGGTGGTAAGATTATAGAGGAACACAGAAGAGAAGAATAAAACAAAATTACAATTGGTTACTCTAGGGGTGGAGGGTGGGGTGAGAGGTCATGGATGAGGCTTTCGTGCGTGGGCGGGGAAAGTGTATGCACGCCTCCTTGTGTGTGATAGTTATTATGGAGCGATACGAAATGGACCTTCTTATATATATTTATTTAAGCATATAGACAAATTGACAAACACAGTAAAACTTGCTTAAAACAAATTCCTGAGGACCTCAAACAATACTTGGCTTCAACCGAGGTTCGCAATATCCGAAAACGGTACAATAATATAGCAAATTTGTTATAGCAAAGATGTTTTTCTTACCATGGTTCTTTTGTGACAGCAGCACACACTTCATCTGGGAAGGCAGTAAAGGAGATGAGTGCATTGAAAAACGTGGACGTAACTCTTAATATTATGTTTAATCTATTTGATTCCTTTGTATCACCAATATTAAATTACGGGTGTGAAATATGGGGATTAACTACAGCTGATAATATTGAACGAGTTCACAGGATTTTTTAAAAATACTTAACGTAAAAATGTCTACAAACAATTCAGCTCTGTACGGAGACACAGTTCGATTTCCTTTGTTAACACGAATAAATACTGAAAACGTAATTCCTTGAAAGCAACAAACACAAACAAGAGAGAAAAGTAGCAGACTCGGTTTTATTGAGTCTGTTCATGAGAGGTAATTATAAGATGCAACACCTCTCACGCCTCCTAGCACCGGCACTTTAAAGCAACACAAAATGGGCTAGACCCCAAAGGACCAGTAAATACTAACACTACTGATTTGTAGTCGGGGCGACTTTTTACGGCCGCCATACAGCACTAAACAAACGCTAGTGTAAATGTCAATACATACTGAAAAGATGATCCCTTGAAAGCAACAAACACAAACAAGACTGAAAAGTAGCAGACTCGGTTTTATTGAGCCTGTTCATGAGAAGTAATTATAAGATGCAACACCTCTCACGCCTCCTAGCACCGGCTTAAGCGATATTCTACTTTAAAGCAACACAGAATGGGCTTGATCCCAAAGGACCAGTAAATAATAACACTACTGATTTGAAGACACCTTAGAATTATAAAGTATTGGTTTAAATTATCGTGCAATAAAAATGATGATTGCATCCTAAATGCTAATTATAACGATATTTTGACCAAGTGTGAAAATAATATTAATAACTGGGCACTTCAGGTAAAAGTGTTAATGTATGAACTTGGTTTTGGTAAAGTGTGGTTGTTTCCAACCTCACTTGATATAAGCAGTTTTACTCCATTGCTGAAAATGAGAATTAAAGACATGTTTATTTCACTCTGGAGAGAAAACATGAACATGTGCACGTCCTTGAGACTTTTTAGAGAAATAAAAACAAAAGTTTGTGATGTCAAAGTATTTAAAATATGTGACTAATAGGTGTCACAGGTATGCAATTGCAAGAATTCGTCTTTCATAACATAACATCCTTTGCTCATTGAACAAGGAAGACATAACATTGCGATGAAAAATAGACGTTGTGAGTTATGAATACGTACATGTATGAACATGTTCATATCTATTATGACCTGAGACGAAAATTGAAATTCCATTCATGTTTAGCATTCACGTCCAATTCGCAACCCCCCCCCCCCCCCCCCCCCCCCCCCCCCCCATTTATACAAACTTTGTTTTGTTGCGACGGGGTTACAAATGGATCCGTCTCTATGGTAAATGTTTGTATATAGAGCTATTTAACGTAGATTTACAGGCCCGTAGCCAGCCCTAAAATTTAACCGAACCCCTTCCTAGTGGGTTCTGAGGACATGTACTACGTGTGAATCTGCATTTTAATGCATTCCCAGGCCAGATTTTCAGTTTTAGTTAAGACAAATATATTCAAGTATATTTCAGTGGTTTTATTTGATATTCCATCACTATGCCTACTTCAATGTTTTGTAACCTTCCCAAACTTCTACCGAGTCAACAGTCTGTGCCCCCAGCGTAGCTACGGGCCTGATTATATAGGAAAAAGACTTAAGAACTTCACTTTGTCTGAATACTTCTGACATAGAGGGGGATCGATGTCGATACTCAACTATCAAGTTTGTGTTTTGTTGTCTCCCGATGATCAATGATGATAATCTCGTATAAGCCATGATAGTACTTTGACATCTCTATCCCCATTTTTTGTCCATTCATCGGTGGGCATTTCTCCTCCTACAGGTTCCAATTCTATTTTCCCACACAGATTTTGTCACAATGTTGTACCTTCAAATACATAGGTTCACTGCTGTTGCTTTTATTCCCCACACGTATTTTATGTGAGAAACAGGTGAACCCATTTATTCCAGTCAATTTTTGCGCCATTCAGTACTTCTGCACTTTGATTACATGGTTATAACACTCTTAGTGTTTGTGCACGCAGTATGTATTTGACGATTAGTATGTATATACCCTAAAGTCTAATAACATTTTCTGTATTCATAAACATTTGACGAGTCATCATTGGAATAGAAAGATTTGACGCAGTTAGTTTATCCTTATCGTTTGTGCATTGAATAAAGCATTTTGAGTAATATATTGTATGTTTTTTTACATGATTATAACACTCTCATTATTGCTATTTTGAAAATAGCATTTTCATTGAATACCAATTTTAATTATTATGTATTTTGCGCATGCATATTGTAAAAAGTGTATGTATTTGACGATTAGTATGTATATACGCTAAAGTCTAATAAAGTTTTCTATATTTATAAACATGTGACGAGTCATCATTGAAAACAGGAAGTTGACTGATTTGAGCTGTACCGCAAATATTTGACCAAGTAAGTTTATCCTTATCGTTTGTTTATTGAATAAAGCATTTTGAGTAATCTAATTTGTTTTATTACATAAATCATGGGTAGTATACTAAATGTTCGAATCAATTTGAGGCTTCATGCAATATGACAGTGCAATCTATTTCTTAAAATATTTGTACTTGATAGATGCACACACTTTAGAAATTGTATCAAGCTGTCAAACAACCTATTTGTTAAAACTGTTTAATTATAGTGTAAAGTGAAACACCACTTAACACCTTCTTTTAGATAAAGTCCTTAAAACTGGCATTTCTCCCAACCCAATCGGAACTGCCTCGTCGGATTCCGTCACTCGGGAACATTTACCGAGTACGGAAATTGGCGAAGAGTTCCGATTGCTCCGAACCTTACATTTGATACCGGAAAATACCGAAATATGTAGAAGAAAATTATAAACAAAAATGGCCGATTCGCTATAGACATTGTAATTTAAAGCAGGTTTCCTTGAATAGGGTATGCAATATTGCTTCGCTAAAAACAGAGTTAGCTATATTCGTAATGTTTTATATACAACAAAGCAGGAGCTGGTTGGGGAATTGAAAAAAACTTCGCTATAACTGAGAATTCCCTTTAACCGAGTTCTCTGTGAGTTTTACTGTAATATCATTATATGAATTAGTGTTCGTTATGATAGACAAATGAACGTATGCAGCCCCGTGTTTCTGTTTCCAGTAAGTCTGAAAAAAATAGATACAAAGGTCGAACACTAAATATAAGATTTCTTCCAAAGAATTGCAACATCCTAATATATACATATATTGCAAAACGACCCCAAATACAACAAGAATATCGATAAAACCGATGGATCCTCCCAAAATTGGAAGCTTTGTTTGAATGAATTTTATTTTAGTGGACGTAAAGAGTACACTTAGACAAAGGTCGTAATAACATACTGTTGTGTACTAATTAAAAGGATATGTTCGTACATGGATATACAGGTGTATGTAGATCTATGGTTCGAAGTGAGATAATCTGTACTTACTCCAGCTAAAAGTAGAGTTATGGTTCTTGTGTTTTGCAATTCCCACATTGCCCTCTATTATTGTATGCAATTTTATTACAGTCACATTAGTAGTTAGTTATGTTCCGGACAAGAATTATAAGCATGAAATTAAAAAGGGTTATAACTTGAATGAAGAAAGAGTTATGATTCTTGTGCATTACACTGCATTACACTTTCACTCATTACCCTCTATCATTGTGTAACTTTCGTTCCAGTACAATTAGTAGTTTGTTTTCAAGTTATGCTCCGTACAATTATTTATAAGTATAAAATTACAAAGGGCAATAACTCGTAATTGAATGAAGATAGAGTTATGTTTCTCGTGCTCTACATTTTGTCTCATTGCATTCTATGATTGTGTGAAGTTTCATTTCAGTCCCATCAATAGTTTTGAAGTAATGCTCCGGGCAAGAACTATAATTATAAAAATACAAAGGGTTATAACTATAAAATGATACAAATGGAGTTACGATTCTTACGTATTGCACTTTCTCTGATTGCCCTCTATTATTGTGGGAATTTTCATTTCAGTCCCACAAGAAGTTTTCAAGTTATGCTCCGGACAAATAATCCGGACGGATAGAAGGACGGACGAACGTACCCAAAGAGGTATAGATAAGTGAAATGTGTCTTTAATTGGTAGAAATGTTAAGCTGATTTTGTAACACATGTTGATTTAAAATAAAGGCATGAATAATAAATACATATTGCAAACACAAAACCCAGTTAGATGTATATTGTACCGTCAGGAAATAGCTTTGAAGTAACCCACCCACATAAATCGTAATAGGAAATGTAAAACTATATGTCACGAAGAAGAAGAAGATGAAGAAGAAGAACGCCAAACACGACTTTGATGGTCATTTTCCATTATGATGTGGTCACTTTCATTATGATGTGGTTACTTTCCATTATGATGTGGTCGCTTTACATTAGGACGTGGTCGCTTTACATTATGATGTGGTCATTTGTCATTACGATGTGGTCACTTTCCATTATGATGCGGTCATTTGTCATTATGATGTGGTCACTTTTCATTATGATGTGGTCGCTTTACATTATGATGTGGTCATTTGTCATTACGATGTGGTCACTTTCCATTATGATGTGGTTACTTTACATTATGATGTGGTCTCTTTCCATTATCATGTGTTTACTTTACATTATAATGTGGTCAGTTTCTATTATGATGTGGTCACTTTCATTATGATGTGGTCAATTTTCATAATGGTGTGGTCACTTTTCATTTCGATGTGGTTACTTTCCATTATGATGTGGTTACTTTGTATTATGATGTGGTCACTTTCCATTATGATGTGGTAAGTGTCTATTATGATGTGGTCATTTTATATTATAATGTGGTCACTTTTCATTATGATGTGGTTACTTTCCATTATGATGTGGTCGCTTTTCATTATGATGTGGTCACTTTACATTATGATGTGGTTTGTTTTAATCAAGATGTGGTAAGTTTCTATTATGATGTGGTCACTTTACATTATGATGTGGTCACTTTTCATTATGATGTGGTTACTTTCCGATGTGGTCACTTTACATTATGATGTGGTCTGTTTTCATTATGATGTGGTAAGTTTCTATTATGATGTGGTATGTGTAGTCACGTGTTTTTTCTTCAAATAGCGCCATCTATTGACACTGCTTGCGGAATTCAAAATGGCGACAATGATAGAAATCCTTAATTATGTTAAAGTATCCGATGAAGCTCGTGTAAGATTTTTAGAAGAAGCGTATCTTTTCATGCGATTAACACATTGCAACAACAATTAACTATTTTACAGCGAGTTATTTGAGAAATTGTATTGCGGTGTCGAGGTACAAAACGTATGGTTTAAATTCACCGTATATAAATCGGCATAGTCTAAAACCTGGGATGGAATGCAATTAGAATGCCATTATGGTATGAGATTTTGATTCCAATCGCATTTCATTCTGCTCTAAATTCCCATTCCATATTTTAGTCTGTGACACATGTATATGATAAAAAAGGGAACGAATCTGGAAGAAAGACACAATGAAAAAGTGTGAAATAGGCTTATTAAGGGTCTATTTGATTATCTAATTATCAAAAAAATATGGGAACAAAAAGTCAATGTGATAGATCTGTAATTTTCTAAATACATATATAACCTCTAAGTATTAGCCAGGATTAAAGTCATTTCTTATATCAAACCGAGACTGCAATATTTCCTATATGTCGTGTTCGGCCGTTTCCAAAGGTCCACTCTCATACTCTTTTAAGTCCTCTAGTCTTACTCTAGATTTTTTTTCATTTTGCCTGAGACTGCTGTGGTTGTTCAGTACAATTCTGGATACATCATGTATCCCCGCAGTGGTTGTTCAGTATCATCATAAATCGTACTGAAAAATCACAGCCTAAGGTATTTCTAATTATTTATATTTTATATAGCTTTACAACACAATCTTAGTTTATATTTAGTTAATTTCTACGGATATGATCTGTCTTTATTGTTAGCGATTTAGGGTTGTTTACGTTGTCTTTTTAATTTGGGTGCTGAAGACATGATAAAAGCAATGACTGTGTACACATAAAATCGAGACAAGCTAACCTTAAAGGGAGTAGATCAGGCTTTGTGGCTAAATCTATTTTTAAAAAGCTATAATATTACCAATTTAAAACAGAAAATGATATACATGTAGATGGGAAATTAACAGTTTCTTATAATAAAACGCAATAATTAATAATTATCAATTACAATACGTCAAGTTAGTCCTTTGAAAACAATTGAAAAAATTGTAAGCGCCAAGTTTAAAATAGCTATCCCTGGCGCGTAACTATAGGAAATACCTTCTTTTGGTTGTTTATTTTATATGATAATTGCTATTTCGTTTGTTTATTGCTCATTTAGTTCATTTTAATCAATTAAATACATATATAATGTATAACAATTCTAAAACAAATACCAATCCTGATGTACTTCCTTTAACCTGTTGGCCTTATTGCCTACCGACCGTTCAAAGTCGGTAACGCAGTCTTCATTTCACCACTATGCGGGTCTACGATGTCATTGCGTTTGGGTACTGTGATGTCTATAGGACCATATTCTCATGTTTTATTTATAAACAATAGAAAGCCAAACTGCAATCATAGGAAGGAAACCTTTGCACATACACAATATAGAAATTATAAAACTATAAATCATGTATCGGAACTGCCAGTGAAAAACTAAGAGATGACATATACTTATAGAGGATTTTACATGAGTGCCCGTTTAATATTGAATTTATTAAACGAGTTTGACGGACGCACGCACAGACAAGCGAGAGCACGCGCACACACACATTGACATATTTACATGGCATACACAAACGAACAAAGTTAGTGCACATTATCATAGCATTATAGTATGGTCGGTAAAATTGCCTTGTATGAATGTCATGCAAACAATTCAGTACAAACAATAAAGTGGCGGAGCGTTACGTCCAATACATTTATGGAAGTTAGAACACATACAGCACGCGCGGTCAGGGGCACTGAGTACGCAATACCCCACTACAAACAAATATAGAGTTTGTATAAGATCGTTGGTTTAGGCCTTTACAAGTTTTTTCTATGCTTAGAGTCATTGGGCTCGTAGGTTTTTGAAAGGCTGGGCTAAATAAATGACATGCATATGAAAACGATCAACTACATCAATTCCAAATTGGAATAAACAAAATCGTATTAAATAAATATGGTTTCAGTTAGAAAACAAATATATTGTTTTATGTGCCTGTCTTTCATGGGCATAGGAAAGTTTCACTTATTGGGAGGAGTTGTGAGATGGGGGAGGGTTGCGGCAAACGTTTTGAAAATATATTTGACAATCAAAAAGTTTGTTTCAAATTGTTGTCACAAAATAAAAATAAAACATTATCCACGCCCAATTAAACTTAAACATACAGCATTATCATATGGAAAAAAGTAGTACTTAAGGATCACTTTGTCGTCCGTCCGTCCGTCCGTCCGTCCGTCCGTCCGTCTGTCAGTCCGTCACAAACTTAACGTTGGCTATAACTGTCATTTCTCCATATTTTTGCATCAAACTTTCCATTTATACTCATCATGACCACATCAACATGACTATACTAAAATGTAAAGGTCAAGGTCACACTGAACGTCATTATATGGGTTAATACGCAAACAATGTTGCCTATAATTTTCTCATTTCTCCATATTTCTTCATCAAACTTTCAATATATACTCATGACCACATCAACATGACCATACTAAAATGTAAAAGGTCAAGTCACACTGACGGTCATTATATGGGTTAATATGCAAACTTAACGTTGGCTATAACTTTGTCGTTTCTCCATATTTATTCATCAAACTTTTAATATATACTCATCATGACCACATCAACATGACCATACAAAAATGTTAAAGGTCAAGGTCACACTGAAGGTCATTATATGGGTTAATACGCAATCTTATAGTTGCCTATAACTTTCTCGTTTCTCCATATTTCTTCATCAAACTTTCAATATATACTCATCATGACCACATCAAATTTAGAGCAGAATGGAATGCGATTGGAATCAAAATCTCATATCATAATGGCATTCTAATTCCATTCCATCCCAGGTTTTAGACTATGCCGATTTATACACGGTGAATTTAAACCATACGTTTTGTACCTCGACACCGCAATACAATTTCTCAAATAACTCGCTGTAAAATAGTTAATTGTTGTTGCAATGTGTTAATCGCATGAAAATATACTCTTCTTCTAAAATCTTACACTAGCTTCATCGGATACCTTAACATAAGTAGGATTTCTATCATTGTCGCCATTTTGAATTCCTCAAGCAGTGTCAATAGATGGCGCTATTTGAAGAACAACCACGTGACCACACATACCACATCATAATGAAAACAGACCACATCATCAAGTAAAATGACCACATCATAATGAAAAGCGACCACATTATAATGGAAAGTAACCACATCATAATGAAAAGTGACCACATCATAATGTAAAGTGACCACATCATAATAGAAACTGACCACACCATAATTAAAACAGACCACATCATAATGTATAGTGACCACATCATAATGAAAAGCGACCGCATCATAATACAAAGTAACCACATCATAATGGAAAGTAACCACATCATAATGAAAAATGACCACATCATAATGTAAAGTGACCACATCATAATATACACTTACCACATCATAATGAAAAGTGACCACATCATAATGGAAAATGACCACATCATAAAAGACACTTACCACATTATCATGAAAAGAAACCACATCATGATGTTAAGTGACCACATCATAATGTAAAGTGACTACATCATAACAAAAAGTGACCACATCATAATGAAAAGTGACCACATCATAATAGAAACTTACCACATCATAATTAAAACAGACCACATCATAATGTAAAGTGACCACATCATAATGAAAAGCGACCACAAAATAATACAAAGTAACCACATCATAATGGAAAGTAACCACATCATAATGAAAAGTGACCACACCAAAATGTAAAGTGACCACATCATAATAGACACTTACTACATCATAATGAAAAGTGACCACATCATAACGGAAAATGACCACATCATAATAGGCACTTACCACATCATAATGAAAAGTAATCACATAATAATGTAAAGTGACCAAATCATAATGAAAAGTGACCACACCATAATGTAAAGTGACCACATCATAATAGACACTTACTACATCATAATGAAAATGACCAAATCATAATGGAAAATGACCACATCATAATAGGCACTTACCACATCATAATGAAAAGTGACCACATCATAATGGAAAATGACCACATCATAATGACAAATGACCACATCATAATGGAAAGTGACCACATCATAATGTCGAATGACCACATCATAATGTAAAGCGACCACATCATAATGGAAAGTGACCACATCATAATTAAAGTGACCACATCATAATGGAAAATGACCATCAAAGTCGTGTTTGGCGTTCCATAGTTTATTCACATTGTAATAGGTCTAGAGCGGTCGATGACATCCCCACCTTAAACCTTACACTCATTTCAATATTTTACAATATGTTATGACTCATGGGCAAAGTGTTTAAACAGTAAATTGAAGGTTAACATATATTTCAAGTATCATGTATGACGTGAATGAGATAAGAGGAGTGGTAAGTTAACATAATATTTTTTCTAAGGTTTCTTTATAAATATTTTCAAAACTCTGATCGCAAGGGCAGGGCTTAATTTAACGCAGCTCTTGTAGTATGTCACCTATAAAACATACCATTGGGTCGAGACCAAATAATCATAAATGTGTTAGAGGATCATATGCTAATGCTGCATGCAATTTATGCATCAGCGCTCTATTTCCGTGTGGTTTTAGAGTAAGTATGCTGCGTGTAATACATGTGTATGAGAGCTATATATTTGGTGGTTTTAGAGACGACCATGTGGGATTTTGAAATAACTTGGCACAAATGTTAAACATAATGAGACGGCGTGTCGCACGCAAGACCCAGGTCCGTAGCTCTAAGGTCAAGGTCACACTTGGAGGTAAAAGGTCAGCAATAGGCTTGTCCGGGCTGTTACTTTGTCATGCATTGTGGGCTTTTGAAATAACTTGGCACAAATATTCACCATAATGAGACGGCGTGTCGCACGCAAGACCAAGGTCCGTAGCTCTAAGGTCAAGGTCACACTTGGAGGTAAAAGGTCAGAAATAGGCTTGTCCGGGCTGTAACTTTGTCATGCATTGTGGGATTTTGAAATAACTTGGGACAAATGTTCACAATAATGACACGCCATATCGCGCGCAAGACCAAGGTCCATAGCTCAAAGGTCAAGGTCACACTTGGAGGTTAAAGGTCAGAAATAGGCTTGTCCGGGCTGCAACTTTGTCATGCATCGTAGGATTTTAAAATAACTTGGCACAAATGTTCATCATAATGAGATGGCGTGTCGCGCGCAAGACCCAGGTGCGTAGCTCAAAAGGTCATTCTCATGGCTACATTCAACCTTTCATATGGGTACATTCAAAGACAACTGTTTCTTCAATAACTTCAGAATTAACAAACTGTCTAATAACAACTTTATTTCTTTGAAATATTTGCAATTATTATGTTGACGAAACACAGTAACCTTTAACAGCAGTTTGACATTTGTGCAATTATTGCGTTGACAAAACAGTAACCTTCGACAACTGTGCAGCTTCTGAATTGTTAATTTTGCACAAGACCCGGTAGGGGATTATATAAGTCCCTTGGACTGCTTCTTGTTTTTTTCTATTTAAGTAACAGTGGTATGACCTTGACCCAGTGTCCCAAATTCCTTTCCATATAATCATCCTACCCAGCAAGTTTCGTCGCAGTTTCGTTCCTGAAAAACGTTAATGAGCAGAAACTATTTTTCAATTTTTAGTGACACATCGACCTTGACCCCAGTGACTCCAATTGCAATACAAAGCTTCCTTTCCTGATAAGCTACCTACATAGCAAGGTTCACTCACTCCTAACATATGTCATTGAGTGGAAACTTTTCTATTTTTAGTAACAGCAACCTTGACCCCAGTGACCCCAAATGGAATATCGAACTTCCTTTCACATAACAAGGATGTAGGACACCGTAGCGGTTGTAGACCACCACGACAGCAGCAGACCAACATGCCAGACCACTTCACCGCCGCAGCGAGAATTACACAGAGCGAAAGCGACAACCATCTACATACACACAACAGAAGCGACAACCACAGCAGCAGCACCAGATCAACCAACACACTCATCTAGAGAAGTCCAGACTCCATTGTGCCCATAGCGACCAGGGTTCTTCAGGCGTTTTAGTTGGCGGAGGGACTTAAAACCTTAGAAATAACAACAACAACAATTCACATAACCTACCTACATAGCAAGTTTCATTGCAAATTCTCACTCCTAACAAAAGTAAGATGAAACATCTTTTTCTATTTTTTAGTAAAGCGACGCTGACCTTGCCCCCAGTGATCCTAAATGTAATCCAACGATTTCCTACCCAGCAAGGTTCGCCGCAATACCTAACACCTAACACATTTAATTGAGTGGACACCATTTTTTCTATTTAAGTGACATTGACCATTGTGACCCCTAATGCAATCCCAAGCTTCCTTTCCATACAAGCTACCTATACAGCAAGTTGCATCGCAATATCTCACTCCTAACAAAAGTTGATGATCTTTGCAAACATGAAAAAAAGGTCAAACATGCTTATAATTTCATAACATAATTAGCGATGGCATGCCATCGCAAATTTCTGTGCCAGCCTTAAATGTATACGTGGGCTGTACATGCCCAGCAAGTGTTACATATGTGGTAATATGGTGGGGATCTCAACGGTTTCCAAGTTAAAATTATATGGTTTTACTGGGATCTCAACAGTTTCCAAGTAATGATCCAGGGGCTATTACCCCTGAGGTTTGGACTGACCCCACGGCCGATGCTGATTGGATGGTTGCATCCATCTGTTCATGCCCAGTAAGCGTATACATGGTTGTAGGGTGGGGATCTCAACTGTTTCCAAGTTATGACCTAGAGGTTATGTCCCCCTTGGTGGGAACAGACCCCAGGGCCAGTGCTGGTTGGATGGTTGTACTATCCACCTGTTCATGCCCAGTAAGTTTATATATGGTTATAGGGTATGGATCTCAATGGTTTCCAAGTTCTGACCCAGGGACTATGTCCCCAGGGTAGGGGGCGGTTATATGGAAGGGGATCTTAACAGTTTCAAAGTCATAACCCAGGAACTATGTCCCGAGGGGCGGGTCGGACCCCGGGGCTGATGGATGGTTGTATCCGTATCTTCATTCTCTGTAATGTATAACTGGTTTCAGATAAAAACTCTTTTAAAGTTTTCCCTATATAAGTCTATGTTAAATATGTGACACATGGGGTTGGGCTAAATTTGACCACAGGGTCACCATTTGAACAACCTCGGTAGAGGACCATATGCTATAGTAACTGCAAAATATTAAACCTTTGGCTCTTGTAGTTTCAGAGATTTTTAAGTTTCCCTATATAAGTCTATGTAAAAAATGTGACCCCTGGGGCCTGGCGAAATTTGACTCCAGGGTTACCATTTGAACAAAACTGGTGGAGGACCATAAGCGTATAGTAAATGCAAGATAGTAAACCTTTGGCTCTTGTAATTTCAGAGACATTTTTCAAAAATTTCCATATATAAATCTATGTACAGCATGTGACCCCTGGGGCGGGGCCAAATTGACCATAGGGTCACCATTTGAATGAATGAATGAATGGTGTTTTACGGCACGTCGACACATAAATAGGTCATATTGTGCGCAAAATTGATGAAAAATGAAGAAATGAAGTATTAATTAAAAAATTATGTAAATATATAAATATAAAACTATTAAAAAATAAGGGATGATATGGTGTAATATAAACTATGTATGTAAATCAACAAATGTCCGTCAACGGGTATATAAACAAGTAAATATATATAAGAACACATAATGATTTATATAGTCTGATCTCTTTTAGGAAATCTAAAACAAGACTAAAATCTATAGTATCAAATAACTCTTTCATAGTATTAACATTGTAGTACCTTTGACACATAGGATCAAAGTCTACACATTCCAATAAGATGTGTTTGACCGTTAGCGTTGCAAAGCAGGGTATACATTCTGGTAATTGCTCAGCTTGTAATAAATATGAATGAGTATAACGTGTATGCCCTGTCCTGCACCGGGCTAGGACAACTTCTTCTCGACGAATGGGTCTACTAGAAGAACGCCATTCTCCAAGTAACGGTTTAATTGAATGGAGTTTATTGTTAACTGACAAATCCCAAGCGGCTTGCCAAGAGTTACGAATAAATGTGTTAATACAACTTTTAAAATCAGTATAAGGTAATTTGGCATATAATATATGTAAACTTAATGCTACTTTAGCAGCACTATCAGCTCTATCATTACCACGTATTCCTACATGGCTTGGAAAGAAATATAAAAAAAAATCGGACAGGGAAAGTAGCATTCAAGGAGGACAGTAAACCACAAAACACAGAAACAAACACGCAAACAGACAAACAAGAAGGAAAAAGCAAAAATAAATGCAAAAGACATCACAAACACAAAAAGGGTTGACAATAGGGCTACCGCCTTGGAACGGGACGTGGCAAAGTAGGCCACTGGGGGTTTAAACCGGTTCTAGGGTGCACCAAACCTCACACTTACCCTACTGTCATCCCATTAAAACAGGACAGTGTAAATAAAGAAATCCCTGCCATTGAAGCCAGCAGAAAATAATAACATAAGAGAACTGTATTTTTCTAAAGGTTGAAGCACAACTGGGTTATCATGTTTCATATTACCCAGTGCTTGAAGAGATGAAAGGGAATCAGAAAAGATTACAAAATGGTCATCATCAGATTCATGAATATAATTTAAGGCAAGTTCAATTGCCTTAAGTTCAGCTGAAAAGATAGAGGCCTTGTCAGGCAGGCGGCTCTTTATGCTGTGTTTGTGAACAACAGCTGCTGCAGCTACTTTATCTCCATCTTTAGAACCATCTGTGTATATATGTTGAAAGTTACTGTATTTCGATTTAATTTCATTAAATTTGCTTTGAAAGACAGTAGGGTCTGTACAGGATTTGTTACTATTACAAAGATCGAAAATAGTTGTTGGTGTTTCCAAAGTCCACGGTGGAATTTGTGGTACTTTGTACTTGGCAATCACATTAAGGTCGATTTCAGTGTCTCTTAATTTTGGTTTAATACGAAGACCAAATGGTCGAACTTAATACGAAGACCCAAATGGTCCGAACGGCCTTCCACAACTAGGATTTAAAAACATTATCGAAAGTTTGCATGGGTTTGAAGGGTTAGATTTTAATTTAATGGCATAATGAAGGCTAATTTGTCCCGTCTATGAGACAGTGATGGTTCATTAGCTTCTACGTATAGACTTTCGGCTGGTGATGTACGGAAGTCACCTAAGGCGAGTCGTAATCCTTGATTATGTATAGGATCGAGCATCTGCAAGTATGATTTGCGAGTGGATCCATATACTATTGAGCGTAGTCCAGCTTAGATCTGATAAGAGATTTACAAAGTTGTAAAAGTACGTACTTTATGATCTGCTCCCCAGTTAGTGTTTGCAACAACTTGAAGTAAATTAAGAGCTTTTGAACAAACTTAGTAGAGGACAATAGGCTTTTTGACTTAAATCAAGGGCCATGACTAAAGAATCTGGTAAAGTTTGGTAAAGATCCGATGAAAAATGAAGGCCCTACCATATTAACGAGGCAAAATTTAATTATTTTTAGCTAAATCAAGAGCCATAACTCCTCTGTTACTGGTCCGATTGGTCCAACATAGAGCTAAAAAAAAAAGTTCAAACAAAAATTCAAAAAAAATTCACAAATTCAAAAGAATCCAAAAAAATTCAAGAAAAATTCAAAAAAAAAAGAAGAAAAAAAAACATCAAAACAAAAAGATTAAAAAAAATCAAGAAAAATAAAAAATTATATAAAAGAAAGTCATAAAATCTGGTAAAGTTTGCCAAAGATCAGATGCAAAATGAAGGCCCTATCGTTTGACGAGGCAAATAGTAGCATTAACAAAATCAAGGCCCATAACTCCGCTGTTACTGGTCCGATCTGAAGTTGGTAAAGATCGGATGAAAAATGAAGGCCCTATTGTCTCTGAGGCAAAATATAGCATTTTTAACTAAATCAAGGGCCATAACTCTGCTGTTACTAGACCGATATGAATGTGTTTATTAAACTTCTCTGAGCTTTCATTGATATTAACAATGTGTAAAGTTTGGTAAAGCCCGGATGAAAAATGAAGGGCCCTTGTCGTCTTAACGAGGCAAAATATAGCATTTTGAACTAAATCAAGGGCCATAACTCGCTGTTACTGGTCCGATATAAATGTTTTTCTCGAAAGAGAGAAATTGCATTAAAAGAAATAGATTCATCAAATAATCGATTTGTTATTCAGAGAGACAGGGAGAAAGATTGCGAAGTGAAATAAATGTAGAAGATTGATAAAGATTCACGACCAAATGACCATAAATCAAGTCAGACTCATAGAACGTTTTATGTCAGGAGCAAACCATCGTCCTTATGCATTCCGGTCACTCTTCGACTCAGCCCAACTCCGCTCGAGCCCACCCTTCGACTCTCCGCGCCCCCTCCTCCCTTGCAGTCCTACTCCCCGTCCACAGCTATATAAATACCTGCGCCGGCCCTCCACTTTCACGCACCCCCATCGTCTTACAGTCGCCACGTAACACCTCCAAACCTCATCAACCGAAAAAAAATCAGAAATAAATATAGGATATGCCCACCCTAAATACAACCCACCTCCCTCTCTGCTACAGCAACTTCATACCTCTCCTCTAAACCTGGCCCACACTCTTTATTAACAAAAAAAACCCCCCATGACCTTGGCCGCACCTATCACGCGGCCGCGAATCTGATTATCAACAAGAGTAAAGAAAACATATATTTGCAAGTAAAAAACATAATAAATATTTCAGCGCATTTCTAACGAAGACGTAATTCGTCCCCCCCGCCGCACCACACCACTCCCCTGCCACTCTCCATCGCACCTCCACCACCGTTCTCATGCCACCCCCCCCAAAATCTAGCCAAACCCTTTGCCTTCACTTCACGAGAACCAGACCCCATACTACTCCACCTCACACACAGAGCCGCGCTTTCACGATAATAACAATCTGAGAAAGTTTTGTAACGATCAGATGAACAATGAATGCCCCTAATCGTCTTAACTGAGGCAAAATATAGGCATTTTAACTAAATCAAGGGGGCCATAACTCCGCATGGTAACTGGGTGATATGGGCTGGTTTTTCGAACTTGTCCGAGCTTTCATTGTGATATTAAACAATGTGGTAAAGTTTCGTAGATGATTGGATGAAAAATGAAACCCCTATCGTCCTTAACGAGGCACAATATTAGCATTTTTATAACTAAATCAAGGGCCATAACTCCGCGTTGACTGGTCCCGAACTGGCTGGTTTCGAAATTGTCCGATGCTTTTAATGATACAACAACACTGTTAAAGTTTGGTTTAAGATCGTATGGAAAAACGAAGGCCCTATCGTCTTAACGAGGTTAAAAGGTAAACAGACGACGGTCACCACACATCCCTAAGCTCGCTGGCCCTTTGGCCATTTGAGCTAAACAAGAGGCCCAAGAGGGCCTTGTGGATGCCTCTACTGCTAAAGCATAAAGTTATGTAATATATATCGATTAAACCGGAACTTGGGCTACGACATAACGCAACTAGGCTATGGCTACTGTCATCCCTGCCAAGTTTTTGTTGAAATCCAGCCTGACGTTCGAGGAGAACTAGTCTGTATGAAGTTATGTATTAAAACCGTTAAGGAGTCATAACTATGCCAAAATTCATTCAACCAGGAACACGAAAATGACAGGTGCAACTAGGCTATGGTACTGATCATCCCCACCAAATTAGCTGAAATTCCAGCCAAGGAGTTTAAGAGAAAAGACTGATCTGGACAAAGTTTATCTCTCCGCCAAAATAATTGCAACGGAATATGGCGACGATATGCACAACTAGGCTTGAATACTGACCATTGCCCTGTCTAGTTGCAGCTGAAATCCTAGCCAGGGTTTTAGGGAATTCGCGGGCCGAAAAATGTTTTGCATCAAAAACCTTGTTAAAGGGCCATAACTCTGCCAAAAATAGTTAAAATGAACCGCGACGATGATGATGCGACAACTAGGCTGG
>JAWPHD010024517.1:0-18976 GCA_037043455.1 Cyrtodaria siliqua | reverse complement strand
GGTAAGAACTGAATATATATGTGTAAGAACTGAATATATATGTGTAAGAACTGAATATATATGTGGAAGAACGGAATATATATGCGTAAGAACGGAATATATATCAGTAGGAACTGAATATATATGTCTAAGAACTGAATATATATGTGTACGAACTGAATATATATGCTTAAGAACGGAATATATATGTGTAAGAACTGAATATATATGTGTAAGAACTGAATATATATGTGTAAGAACTGAATATATATGTGTAAGAACTGAATATATATGCGTAAGAACTGAATATATATGTGTAAGAACTGAATATATATGTGTAAGAACTGAATATATATGCGTAAGAACGGAATATATATGCCTAAGAACTGAATATATATGCGTAAGAACGGAATATATATGCGTAAGAAAAGAATATATATGCGTAAGAACGGAATATATATGTGTAAGAACTGTATATATATGTGTAATAACTGAATATATATCTGTAAGAACTGAATATATATGTGTAAGAACTGAATATATATGTGTAAGAACTGAATATATATGCGTAAGAACGGAATATATATGCATAAGAACTGAATATATATGCGTAAGAACTGAATAAATACGCCTAAGAACTGAATATATATGCGTAAGAACGGAATATATATGCGTAAGAACGGAATATATATGTGTAAGAACTGAATATATATGTGTAAGAACTGAATATATATGCGTAAGAACGGAATATATATGCCTAAGAACTGAATAAATATGCGTAAGAACGGAATATATATGCGTAAGAAAGGAATATATATGCGTAAGAAAGGAATATATATGCGTAAGAACTGAATATATATGTGTAAGAACTGAATATATATGTGTAAGAACTGAATATATATGTGTAAGAACTGAATATATATGTGTAAGAACTAAACATATATGTGTAAGAACGGAATATATATGCGTAAGAACGGAATATATATGTGAAAGAACGGTATATATATGCCTAAGAACTGAATATATATGCATAAGAACTGAATATATATGCGTAAGAACTGAATATATATGCCTAAGAACTGAATATATATGCGTAAGAACGGAATATATATGCGTAAGAACGGAATATATATACGTAAGAACGTAATATATATGCGTAAGAACGGAATATATATGCTTAAGAACGGAATATATATGTGTAAGAACTGAATATATATGCGTAAGAACGGAATATATATGTTTAAGAACTGAATATATATGTGTAAGAACTGAATATATATGCGTAAGAACTGAATATATATGTGTAAGAACTGAATATATATGTGTAAGGACTGAATATGTATGCTTAAGAACGGAATATATATGCCTAAGAACTGAATATATATGCGTAAGAAAGGAATATATATGCGTATGAACGGAATATATATGCGTAAGAACTGAATATATATGTGTAAGAACTGAATATATATGAGTAAAAACTGAATATATATGCGTAAGAACTGAATATATGTGTAAGAACTGAATATATATGTGTAAGAACTGTATATATATGTGTAATAACGGAATATATATGCCTAAGAACTGAATATATATGTGTAAGAACTGAATATATATGCGTTAGAACTGAATATATGCGTAAGAACTGAATATATATGCGTAAGAACGGAATATATATTTGTAAGAACTGAATATATATGTGTAAGAACTGAATATATATGTGTAAGAACTGAATATATATGTGTAAGAACTGAATATATATGTGTAAGAACTGAACATATATGTGTAAGAACTGAAAATATATGTGTAAGAACTGTATATATGTGAGTAAGAACTGAATATATATGTGTAAGAACTGAATGTATATGCGTAAGAACTGAAAATATATGCGTAAGAACTGAATATATATGTGTAAGAACTGAATATATATGCGTAAGAACTGAATATATATGTGTAAAAACTGTATATATATGTATAAGAACTGAATATATATGCATCAGAACGGAATATATATGTGTAAGAACTGAATATATATGCGTAAGAACTGAATATATATGCGTAAGAACTGAATATATATGTGTAAGAACTGAATATATATGTGTAAGAACGGCATATATGTGTAAGAACGGCATATATGTGTAAGAACTGAATATATATGTGTAAGAACTGAATATATATGTGTAAGTGTAAGAACTGAATATATATGTGTAAGAACTGAATATATATGTGTAAGAACGGAGTATATATGCGTAAGAACTGAATATATACGTAAGAACTGAATATATGCGTAAAAACGGAATATATATGCGTAACAACGGAATATATATGAGTATGAACGGAATATATATGGGTTAGAACTGAATATATATGTGTAAGAACTGAATATATATGTGTAAGAATTGAATATATATGTGAAAGAACGGAATATATATGCGTAAGAACGGAATATATATCAGTAGGAACTGAATATATATGTCTAAGAACTGAATATATATGTGTACGAACTGAATATATATGCTTAAGAACGGAATATATATGTGTAAGAACTGAATATATATGTGTAAGAACTGAATATATATGTGTAAGAACTGAATATATATCTGTAAGAACTGAATATATATGCGTAAGAACTGAATATATATGTGTAAGAACTGAATATATATGTGTAAGAACTGAATATATATGCGTAAGAACGGAATATATATGCCTAAGAACTGAATATATATGCGTAAGAACGGAATATATATGCGTAAGAAAAGAATATATATGCGTAAGAACGGAATATATATGTGTAAGAACTGTATATATATGTGTAATAACTGAATATATATCTGTAAGAACTGAATGTATATGTGTTAGAACGGAGTATATATGCGTAAGAACTGAATATATGCGTAAGAACTTAATATATGCGTAAAAACAGAATATATATGCGTAAGAACGGAATATATAAGCGTAAGAACGGAATATATATGGGTAAGAACTGAATATATACGTGTAAGAACTGAATATATATGTGTAAGAACTGAATATATATGTGTAAGAACTGAATATATATGTGTAAGAAATGAATATATATGCGTAAGAACGGAATATATAAGCGTAAGAACGGAATATATATGGGTAAGAACTGAATATATACGTGTAAGAACTGAATATATATGCGTAAAAACGGAATATATATGCGTAAGAACGGAATATATAAGCGTAAGAACGGAATATATATGGGTAAGAACTGAATATATACGTGTAAGAACTGAATATATATGTGTAAGAACTGAATATATATGTGTAAGAACTGAATATATATGTGTAAGAAATGAATATATATGCGTAAGAACGGAATATATATGAGTAAGAACTGAATATATATGTGTAAGAACTGAATATATATGTGTAAGAACTGAATATATATGTGTAAGAAGTGAATATATATGTGTAAGAACTGAATATATATGCGTAAGAACTGAATATATTCGAAAGAACTGAATATATATGCGTAAGAACGGAATATATATGCGTAAGAACGGAATATATATGCGTAAGAACGGAATATCTATGCGTAAGAACTGAATATATATGCGTAAGAACGGAATATATATGTGTAAGAACTGAATATATATGTGTAAGAACGGAATATATATGCGTAAGAACTGAATATATATGCGAAAGAACTGAATATATATGCGTAAGAACTGAATATATATGTGTAAGAACTAAATATATATGCATCAGAACGGAATATATATGTGTAGGAACTGAATATATATGCGTAAGAACTGAATATATATGTGTAACAACTGAATATATATGCGTAAAAACTGAAAATCAATGCGTAAGAACTGAATATATGCGTAAGAACTGCATATATATGAGTAAGAACTGAATA
Source organism: Cyrtodaria siliqua (assembly GCA_037043455.1). Lineage (NCBI taxonomy): Eukaryota > Metazoa > Mollusca > Bivalvia > Adapedonta > Hiatellidae > Cyrtodaria > Cyrtodaria siliqua. Next base: position 15,111 of record JAWPHD010024517.1, on the reverse strand, counting down.
TATATGCGTCAGAACGTAATATATGCGTAAGAGCTGAATATATATATGTAAGAACTGAATATATATATGTAAGAACTGTATATATATGTGTAAGAACTGAATATATATGTGTAAGAACTGAATATATATGTGTAAGAACTGAATGTATATGCGAAAGAACTGAAAATATATGCGTAAGAACTGAATATATATGCGTAAGAACTGAATATATATGCGTAAGAACTGAATATATATGCGTAAGAACGGAATATATATGTGTAAGAAATGAATATATATGTGTAAGAACTGAATATATATGAGTAAGAACGGAATATATATGCGTAAGAACTGAATATATATGCGAAAGAACTGAATATATATGCGTAAGAACGGAATATATATGCGTAAGAACTGAATATATATGTGTAAGAACTGAATATATATGCGTAAGAACGGAATATATATGCGTAAGAACTGAATATATATGTGTAAGTACTGAATATATGTGTAAGAACTGAATATATATGTGTAAGAACGAAATATATATGTGTAAGAACTGAATATATATGTGTAAGAACTGAATATATATGTGTAAGAACTGAATATATATGTGTAAGAACTGAATATATATGCGTAAGAACGGAATATATATACATAAGAACGGTATATATATGCATGAGAACGGAATATATATGCGTAAGAACGGAATATATATGCGTAAGAACGGAATATATATGCGTAAGAACTGAACATATATGTGTAAGAACTGAATATATATGTGTAAGAACTGTATATGTATGTGTAAGAACTGAATATATATGTGTAAGAACTGAATATATATGTGTAAGAACTGAATGTATATGCGTAAGAACTGAAAATATATGCGTAAGAACTGAATATATATGCGTAAGAACTGAATATATATGCGTAAGAACTGAATATATATGCGTAAGAACGGAATATATATGCGTAAGAACGGAATATATATGCGAAAGAACGGAATATATATGTGTAAGTAATGAATATATATGTGTAAGAACTGAATATATATGCGTAAGAACGGAATATATATGCGTAAGAACTGAATATATATGCGAAAGAACTGAATATATATGCGTAAGAACGGAATATATATGCGTAAGAACTGAATATATATGTGTAAGAACTGAATATATATGCGTAAGAACAGAATATATATGCGTAAGAACTGAATATATATGTGTAAGTACTGAATATATGTGTAAGAACTGAATATATATGTGTAAGAAAGGAATATATATGTGTAAGAACTGAATATATATGTGTAAGAACTGAATATATATGTGTAAGAACTGAATATATATGTGTAAGAACTGAATATATATGTGTAAGAACTGAATATATATGCGTAAGAACTGAATATATATGCCTATAAACGGAATATATATGCATGAGAACGGAATATATATGCGTAAGAACGGAATATATATGCGTAAGAACGGAATATATATGCGTAAGAACTGAATATATATGTGTAAGAACTGAATATATATGTGTAAGAACGGCATATATGTGTAAGAACGGCATATATGTGTAAGAACTGAATATATATGTGTAAGAACTGAATATATATGTGTAAGTGTAAGAACTGAATATATATGTGTAAGAACTGAATATATATGTGTAAGAACGGAGTATATATGCGTAAGAACTGAATATATACGTAAGAACTGAATATATGCGTAAAAACGGAATATATATGCGTAACAACGGAATATATATGAGTATGAACGGAATATATATGGGTAAGAACTGAATATATATGTGTAAGAACTGAATATATATGTGTAAGAACTGAATATATATGTGAAAGAACGGAATATATATGCGTAAGAACGGAATATATATCAGTAGGAACTGAATATATATGTCTAAGAACTGAATATATATGTGTACGAACTGAATATATATGCTTAAGAACGGAATATATATGTGTAAGAACTGAATATATATGTGTAAGAACTGAATATATATGTGTAAGAACTGAATATATGTGTAAGAACTGAATATATATGTGTAAGAAAGGAATATATATGTGTAAGAACTGAATATATATGTGTAAGAACTGAATATATATGTGTAAGAACTGAATATATATGCGTAAGAACGGAATATATATGCCTAAGAACTGAATATATATGCGTAAGAACGGAATATATATGCGTAAGAAAAGAATATATATGCGTAAGAACGGAATATATATGCGTAAGAACTGAATATATATGTGTAACAACTGAATATATATGTGTAAGAACTGAATATATATGTGTAAGAACTGAATATATATGTGTAAGAACTGAATATATATGTGTAACAACGGAATATATATGAGTAAGAACGGAATATATATGTGTAAGAACTGAATATATATGTGTAAGAACTGAATATATATGTGTAAGAACTGAATATATATGTGTAAGAACAGAATATATATGTGTAAGAACTGAATATATATGTGTAAGAACTGAATATATATGTGTAAGAACTGAATATATATATGCCTAAGAACTGAATAAATATGCTTAAGAACGGAATATATATGCGTAAGAAAGGAATATTTATGCGTTAGAACGGAATATAATATTCGTAAGAACTGAATATATATGTGTAAGAACTGAATATATATGTGTAAGAAATGAATTTATATGTGTTAGAACTGAATATATATGTGTAAGAACTGAATATATATGTGTAAGAACTGAATATATATGCGTAAGAACTGAATATATATATGTAAGAACTGAATATATATGCGAAAGAACTGAATATATATGCGTAAGAACGGAATATATATGCGTAAGGACTGAATATATATGTGTAAGTACTGAATATATGTGTAAGAACTGAATATATATGTGTAAGAACGAAATATATATGTGTAAGAACTGAATATATATGTGTAAGAACTGAATATATATGTGTAAGAACTGAATATATATGTGTAAGAACTGAACATATATGTGTAAGAACGGAACATATATGCGTAAGAACGGATTATATATGTGTATAGAACCGGAATATATATGCCTAAGAACTGAATATATATGCGTAAGAACGGAATATATATGCGTAAGAACGGAATATATATGCATAAGAACTGAATATATATGCGTAAGAACTGAATATATATGCCTAAGAAATGAATATATATGCGTAAGAAAGGAATATATATGCGTAAGAACGGAATATATATGCGTAAGAACGGAATATATATGCGTAATAACGGAATATATATGCTTAAGAACGGAATATATATGTGTAAGAACTGAATATATATGCGTAAGAAAGGAATATATATGCGTAAGAACGGAATATATATGCGTAAGAACTGAATATATATGCGTAAGAACTGAATATATTTGTGTAAGAACTGAATATATATGTGTAAGAACTGAATATATATGCGTAAAAACTGAAAATATATGAGTAAGAACTGAATATATGCGTAAGAACGGAATATATATGCGTAAGAATGGAATATATATGTGTAAGAACTGGATATATATGTGTGAGAACTGAATATATATGTGTAAGAACTGAATATATTATGTGTAAGAACTGAATATATATGTGTAAGAACGGAATATATATGTGTAAGAACTGAATATATATGCGTAAGAACTGAATATATATGTGTAAGAACCTGAACATATATGCGTAAGAACTGAATATATATGTGTAAGAACTGAATATATTTGTGTAAGAACTGATTATATATATGTGTAAGAACTGAATATATATCTGAAAGAACGGAGTATATATGCGTAAGAACTGAATATATGCGTAAGAACTGAATATATGCGTAAAAACGGAATATATATGCGTAAGAACGGAATATTTATGCGTAAGAACAGAATATATATGGGTAAGAACTGAATATATATGTGTAAGAACTGAATATATATGTGTAAGAACGGAATATATATGTGTAAGAACTGAATATATATGTGTAATAACGGAATATATATGCGTAAGAACGGAATATATATGAGTAAGAACTGAATATATATGTGTAAGAACTGAATATATATGTGTAAGTACTGAATATATATGTGTAAGAACTGAATATATATGCGTAAGAACGGAATATATATGCGTAAGAACGGAATATATATGCGTAAGAACTGAATATATATGCGTAAGAACTGAATATATTTGTGTAAGAACTGAATATATATGTGTAAGAACTGAATATATATGCGTAAAAACTGAAAATATATGAGTAAGAACTGAATATATGCGTAAGAACGGAATATATATGCGTAAGAATGGAATATATATGTGTAAGAACTGGATATATATGTGTGAGAACTGAATATATATGTGTAAGAACTGAATATATTATGTGTAAGAACTGAACTATATATGTGTAAGAACGGAATATATATGTGTAAGAACTGAAATATATATGCGTAAGAACTGAATATATATGTGTAAGAACTGAACATATATGCGTAAGAACTGAATATATATGTGTAAGAACTGAATATATTTGTGTAAGAACTGATTATATATATGTGTAAGAACTGAATATATATCTGAAAGAACGGAGTATATATGCGTAAGAACTGAATATATGCGTAAGAACTGAATATATGCGTAAAAACGGAATATATATGCGTAAGAACGGAATATTTATGCGTAAGAACAGAATATATATGGGTAAGAACTGAATATATATGTGTAAGAATGAATATATATGTGTAAGAACGGAATATATATGTGTAAGAACTGAATATATATGTGTAATAACGGAAATATATATGCGTAAGAACGGAATATATATGAGTAAGAACTGAATATATATGTGTAAGAACTGAATATATATGTGTAAGTACTGAATATATATGCGTCAGAACGGAATATATATGTATAAGAACTGAATATATATGTGTAAGAACTGAATATATATGTGTAAGAACTGAATATATATGCGTAAGAACTGAATATATATGTGTAAGAACTGAATATATATGTGTAAGGACTGAATATATATGCGTAAGAACTGAATATATAAGCCCTAAGAACTGAATATATATGCGTAAGAACGGAATATATATGCGTAAGAAAGGAATATATATGCGTAAGAACGGAATATATATGCGTAAGAACTTAATATATATGTGTAAGAAATGAATATATATGAGTAAGAACTGAATATATATGTGTAAGAACTGAATATATATGTGTAAGCACTGAATATATATGTGTAAGAACGAAATATATAGGCGTAAGAACGGAATATATATGCCTAAGAACTGAATATATATGCGTAAGAACGGAATATATATGCGTAAGAACGGAATATATATGCGTAAGAACGGAATATCTATGCGTAAGAACGGAATATAAATGCGTAAGAACGGAATATATATGTGTAAGAACTGAATATATATATGCGTAAGAACTGAATATATATGCGAAAGAACTGAATATATATGCGTAAGAACCTGAATATATATGTGTAAGAACTGAATATATATGCATCAGAACGGAATATATATGTGTAAGAACTGAATATATATGCGTAAGAACTGAATATATATGTGTAACAACTGAATGTATATGCGTAAAAACTGAAAATCAATGCGTAAGAACTGAATATATGCGTAAGAAATAAATATATATGCGTAAGAACTGAATATATGCGTAAGAACGAAATATATGTGTAAGAACTGAATATATATGTGTAAGAACTGAATATATATGTGTAAGAACTGATTATATATATGTGTAAGTACTGAATATATATCTGAAAGAACGGCTGTATATATGCGTAAGAACTGAATATATGCGTAAGAACTGAATATATGCGTAAAACGGAATATATATGCGTAAGAACGGAATATATATGCGTAAGAACAGAATATATATGGGTAAGAACTGAATATATATGTGTAAGAACTGAATATATATGTGTTAGAACGGAATATATATGTGTAAGAACTGAATATATATGTGTAATAACGGAATATATATGAGGAAGAACTGAATATATATGTGTAAGAACTGAATATATATGTGTAAGAACTGAATATATATGTGTAAGAACGGAATATATATGCGTAAGAACGGAATATATATGCCTAAGAACTGAATATATATGCGTAAGAACGGAATATATATGCGTAAGAACGGAATATATATGCGTAAGAACGGAATATCTATGCGTAAGAACGGAATATATATGCGTAAGAACGGAATATATATGTTTAAGAACGGAATATATATGCGTAAGAACGGAATATATATGCGTAAGAACTGAATATATATGCGAAAGAACTGAATATATATGCGTAAGAACTGAATATATATGTGTAAGAACTGAATATATATGCATCAGAACGGAATATATATGTGTAAGAACTGAATATATATGCGTAAGAACTGAATATATATGTGTAACAACTGAATATATATGCGTAAAAACTGAAAATCAATGCGTAAGAACTGAATATATGCGTAAGAACTAAATATATATGCGTAAGAACTGAATATATGCGTAAGAAATGAATATAGTTCTTACGCATATATTCAGTTCTTACGCATTGATTTTCAGTTTTTACGCATATATATTCAGTTGTTACACATATATATTCAGTTCTTACGCATATATATTCAGTTCTATACACATATATATTCCGTTCTGATGCATATATATTCAGTTCTTACACATATATATTCAGTTCTTACGCATATATATTCAGTTCTTTCGCATATATATTCAGTTCTTACGCATATATATTCCGTTCTTACGCATATATATTCCCGTTCTTAAACATATATATTCCGTTCTTACGCATATATATTCCGTTCTTACGCATAGATATTCCGTTCTTACGCATATATATTCCGTTCTTACGCATATATATTCCGTTCTTACGCATATATATTCAGTTCTTAGGCATATATATTCCGTTCTTACGCATATATATTCCGTTCTTACACATATAATATTCAGTTCTTACACATATATATATTCAGTTCTTACACATATATATTCAGTTCTTCCTCATATATATTCCGTTATTACACATATATATTCAGTTCTTACACATATATATTCCGTTCTAACACATATATATTCAGTTCTTACACATATATATTCAGTTCTTACCCATATATATTCTGTTCTTACGCATATATATTCCGTTCTTACGCATATATATTCCGTTTTTACGCATATATTCAGTTCTTACGCATATATTCAGTTCTTACGCATATATACACCGTTCTTTCAGATATATATTCAGTACTTACACATATATATAATCAGTTCTTACACATATATATTCAGTTCTTACACATATATATTCAGTTCTTACACATATAATTTCGTTCTTACGCATATATTCAGTTCTTACGCATATATATTTATTTCTTACGCATATATTCAGTTCTTACGCATTGATTTTCAGTTTTTACGCATATACATTCAGTTGTTACCACATATATATTCAGTTCTTACGCATATTTATTCAGTTCTTACACATATATATTCCGTTCTGATGCATATATATTCAGTTCCTTACACATATATATTCAGTTCTTACGCATATATATTCAGTTCTTTCGCATATATATTCAGTTCTTACGCATATATATATTCAGTTCTTACACATATATATTCCGTTCTTACGCATTTATATTCCGTTCTTACGCAATAGATATTCCGTTCTTTACGCATATATATTCCGTTCTTACGCATATATATTCCGTTCTTACGCATATATATTCAGTTCTTAGGCATATATATTCCGTTCTTACGCCTATATATTTCGTTCTTACACATATATATTCAGTGCTTACACACTATATATTCAGTTCTTACACATATATATTCAGTTCTTACTCATATATATTCATTTCCTTACACATATATATTAAGTTCTTACGCATATATATTCCGTTCTTACGCATATATATTCCTTTCTTACGCATATATATTCCGTTCTTACGCATATATATTCAGTTCTTAGGCATATATATTCAGTTCTTACGCACTATATATTCAGTCCTTACACATATATATTCAGTTCTATACACATATATATTCAGTTCTTACGCATATATATTCAGTTCTTACACATATATATTCAGTTCTTACAACATATATATTCAGTTCTCTTATACATATATATTCCGTTCTGACGCATATATATTCAGTACTTACACATATATATTCAGTTCTTACACATATATATTCAGTTCCTTACTCATATATATTCCGTTCTTACGCATATATATTCCGTTATTACACATATATATTCAGTTCTTACACATATATATTCCGTTCTTACACATATATATTCAGTTCTTACACATATATATTCAGTTCTTACCCATATATATTCTGTTCTTACGCATAAATATTCCGTTCTTACGCATATATATTCCGTTTTTACGCATATATTCAGTTCTTACGCATATATTCAGTTCTTACGCATATATACCTCCGTTCTTTCAGATATATATTCAGTTCTTACACATATATATAATCAGTCTCTTACACAAATATATTCAGTTCTTACACATATATATTCAGTTCTTACGCATATATGTTCAGTTCTATACACATATATATTCAGTTCTTACGCATATATATTCAGTTCTTACACATATATATTCCGTTCTTACACATATATATTCAGTTCTTACACATAATATATTCAGTTCTTACACATATATATTCAGTTCTCACACATATATATCCAGTTCTTACACATATATATTCCATTCTTACGCATATATATTCCGTTCTTACGCATATATTCAGTTCTTACTCATATATTTTCAGTTTTTACGCATATATATTCAGTTCTTACACATATATATTCAGTTCTTACACAAATATATTCAGTTCTTACGCATATATATTCAGTTCTTACGCATATATATTCCGTTCTTACGCATATATATTCCGTTCTTACGCATATATATTCAGTTCTTACACAATATATATTCAGTACTTACACATATATATTCAGTTCTTACACATATATATTCAGTTCTTACTCATATATATTCCGTTCTTACGCATATATATTCCGTTATTACACATATATATTCAGTTCTTACACATATATATTCCGTTCTTACACATATATATTCAGTTCTTACACATATATATTCAGTTCTTACCCATATATATTCTGTTCTTACGCATAAATATTCCGTTCTTACGCATATATATTCCGTTTTTACGCATATATTCAGTTCTTACGCATATATTCAGTTCTTACGCATATATACTCCGTTCTTTCAGATATATATTCAGTTCTTACACATATATATAATCAGTTCTTACACAAATATATTCAGTTCTTACAACATATATATTCAGTTCTTACGCATATATGTTCAGTTCTTACAACATATAATATTCAGTTCTTACGCATATATATTCAGTTCTTACACATATATATTCCGTTCTTACACATATATATTCAGTTCTTACACATAATATATTCAGTTCTTACACATATATATTCAGTTCTCCACACATATATATCCAGTTCTTACACATATATATTCCATTCTTACGCATATATATTCCGTTCTTACGCATATATTCAGTTCTTACTCATATATTTTCAGTTTTTACGCATACTATATTCAGTTCTTACACACATATATATTCAGTTCTTACACAAATATATTCAGTTCTTACGCATATATATTCAGTTCTTACGCATATATATTCCGTTCTTACGCATATATATTCCTTTCTTACGCATATATATTCAGTTCTTACACATATATATTCCGTTCTTAAGCATATATATTCCGTTATTACGCATATATATTCCGTTCTTACGCATATATATTCCGTTCTTACGCATATATATTCCTTTCTTACGCATATATATTCATTTCTTAGGCATATATATTCAGTTCTTACGCATATATATTCAGTTCTTATGCATATATATTCCGTTCTTACGCATAATATATTCCGTTCTTACGCATATATATTCAGTTCTTAGGCATATATATTCCGTTCTAACACATATATAATCCGTTCTTACGCATATATGTTCCGTTCCTTACACATATATGTTCAGTTCTTACACATATATATTCAGTTCTTACACATATATATTCAGTTCTTACACATATATATTCAGTTCTTACACATATATATTTCGTTCTTACACATATATATTCAGTTCTTACACATATATTCAGTACTTACACATATATATTCAGTCCCTTACGCATATATATTCCGTTCTTACGCATATATATTCAGTTCTTTCGCATATATATTCAGTTCTTACATATATATATTCAGTTCTTACGCATATATATTCAGTTCTCTACACATATATATTCAGTTCTTACACATATATATTCAGTTCTAACACATATAAATTCATTTCTTACCACATATATATTCAGTTCTTACACATATATATTCAGTTCTTACGAATATATATTCCGTTCTAACGCATAAATATTCCTTTCTTACGCATATATATTCCGTTCTTAAGCATATTTATTCAGTTCTTAGGCATATATATATTCAGTTCTTACACATATATATTCAGTTCTTACACAATATATATTCAGTTCTTACACATATATATTCTGTTCTTACACATATATATTCAGTTCTTACACATATATATTCAGTTCTTACACATATATATTCAGTTCTTACACACATATATATTCCGTTCTTACTCATATATATTCCGTTGTTACACATATATATTCAGTTCTATACACACTATATATTCAGTTCTTACACATATATATTCAGTTCTCTACACATATATATTCAGTTGTTACACATATATATTCAGTTCTTACGCATATATATTCCGTTCTTACGCATATATATTCTTTTCTTACGCATATATATTCCGTTCTTACGCATATATATTCAGTTCTTAGGCATATATATTCCGTTCTTACGCATATATATTCAGTTCTTACACATATATATTCAGTTCTTACACATATATATTCAGTTCTTACACATATATATTCCTTTCTTACACATATATATTCAGTTCTTACACATATATTCAGTTCTTACACATATATATTCAGTTCTTACACATATATATTCAGTTCATTACACATATATATTCCGTTCTTAAGCATATATATTCAGTTCGTACACATATATATTCAGTTCTTAGACATATATATTCAGTTCCTACTGATATATATTCCGTTCTTACGCATATATATTCCGTTCTTTCACATATATATTCAGTTCTTACACATATATATTCAGTTCTTACACATATATATTCAGTTCTTACCCCATATATATTCCCGTTCATACTCATATATATTCCGTTGTTACGCATATATATTCCGTTTTTACGCATATATTCAGTTCTTACGTATATATTCAGTTCTTACGCATATATACTCCGTTCCTTACACATATATATTCAGTTCTTACAACATATATATTCAGTTCTTACACTTACACATATATATTCAGTTCTTACACATATATATTCAGTTCTTACACATATATGCCGTTCTTACACATATATGCCGTTCTTACACATATATATTCAGTTCTTACACATATATATTCAGTTCCTTACGCATATATATTCCGTTCTTACGCATATATATTCCGTTCTTACGCATATATATTCCGTTCTCATGCATATATATTCCGTTTATAGGCATATATATTCAGTTCTTACGCATATATATTCAGTTCTTACACATATATATTCAGTTCTTACACATATATATTCAGTTCTCTTACACATATATATTCAGTTCTTACACATATATATTCAGTTCTCTACACATATATATTCCTTTCTTACACATATATATTCAGTTCTTACACATATATTCAGTACTTACACATATATATTCAGTTCCTTACGCATATATATTCTGTTCTTACGCATATATATTCAGTTCTTACACATATATATTCAGTTCTTACGCATATATATTCCGTTCTTACGCATATATATTCAGTTCTTTCGCATATATATTCAGTTCTTACGCATATATATTCCGTTCTTACGCATATATATTCAGTTCTTACACATATATATTCATTACTTACACATATATATTCCGTTCTTTCGCATATATATTCCGTTCTTACGCATATATATTCCGTTCTTACGCATATATATTCAGTTCTTACGCATATATATTCAGTTCTTACGCATATATATTCAGTTCTTACGCATATATTTTCAGTTCTTACGCATATACATTCAGTTCTTACACATATATATTCAGTTCTTACACATATATAATTCAGTTCTTACACATACATATACAGTTCTTACACAATATATATTCAGTTCTTACACATATATGTTCAGTTCTTACGCATATATATTCCGTTCTTACGCATATATATTCCGTTCTTACGCATATATATTCCGTTCTCATGCATATATATACCGTTCTTATGTATATATATTCCGTTCTTACGCATATATATTCAGTTCTTACACATATATATTCAGTTCTTACACATATATATTCAGTTCTTACCACATATATATTCAGTTCTTACACATATATATTTCGTTCTTACACATATATATTCAGTTCTTACACATATATTCAGTACTTACACATATATATTCAGTTCTTACGCATATATATTCCGTTCTTACGCATATATATTCAGTTCTTACACATATATATTCAGTTCTTACGCATATATATTCCGTTCTTACGCATATATATTCAGTTCTTTCGCATATATATTCAGTTCTTACGCATATATATTCCGTTCTTACTCATATATATTCAGTTCTCTACACATATATATTCATTTCTTACACATATATATTCCGTTCTTACGCATATATATTCAGTTCTTACGCATATATATTCAGTTCTTACGCATATATATTCAGTTCTTACGCATATATTTTCAGTTCTTTCGCATATACATTCAGTTCTTACACATATATATTCAGTTCTTACACAATATATATTCAGTTCTTACACACTATATATACAGTTCTTACATATATATATTCAGTTCTTACATATATATATTCAGCTCTTACGCATATATTACGTTCTGACGCATATATATTCAGTTCTTACACATAATATATGCAGTTCTTACGCATATATTCAGTTCTTACGCATTGATTTTCAGTTTTTTACGCATATATATTCAGTTGTTAACACATATATATTCAGTTCTTACGCATATATATTCAGTTCCTACACATATATATTCCGTTCTGATGCATATATATTTAGTTCTTACACAATATATATTCAGTTCTTACGCATATATATTCAGTTCTTTCGCATATATATTCAGTTCTTACCGCATATATATTCCGTTCTTACACATATATATTCAGTTCTTACACATATATATTCCGTTCTTACGCATATATATTCAGTTCTTACGCATAGATATTCCGTTCTTACGCATATATATTCCGTCTTACGCATATATATTCCGTTCTTACGCATATATATTCAGTTCCTTCGAAATATATTCAGTTCTTACGCATATATATTCAGTTCTTACACATATATATTCACTTCTCTTACACATATATATTCAGTTCTTACACATATATATTCAGTTCTTACACATATATATTCAGTTCTTACTCATATATATTCCGTTCTTACGCATATATATTCATTTCTTACACATATATATTCCAGTTCTTACAACATATATATTCAGTTCTTTACACATATATATTCAGTTCTTACACGTATATATTCAGTTCTTACCACATATATATTCCGTTCTTACGCTTATATATTCCGTTCTTACGCATATATATTCCGTTTTTAACGCATATATATTCAGTTCTTACACGTATATATTCAGTTCCTTACCCATATATATTCCCGTTCTTACGCTTATATATTCCGTTCTTACGCATATATATTCATTTCTATACACATATATATTCAGTTCTTACACATATATATTCAGTTCTTACACATATATATTCAGTTCTTACACGTATATATTCAGTTCTTACCCATATATATTCCGTTCTTACGCTTATATATTCCGTTCTTACGCATACTATATTCTGTTTTTACGCATATATTAAGTTCTTACGCATATATTCAGTTCTTACGCATATATACTCCGTTCTAACACATATACATTCAGTTCTTACAGATATATATTCAGTTATTACCACATATATATACAGTTCTTACACATATATATTCCGTTCTTACGCATATATATTCCTTTTCTTACGCATATATATTCCGTTCTTACGCATATATATTCAGTTCTTAGGCATATATATTCCGTTCCTTACGCATATATATTCAGTTCTTACACATATATATTCAGTTCTCTTACACATATATATTCAGTTCTTACGCATATAATATTCAGTTCTTACAGATATATATTCAGTTCTTACACACATATATATTCAGTTCTTACACATATATATTCAGTTCTTACACATATATATTCCGTTCTTAAGCAATATATATTCAGTTCGTACACATATATATTCAGTTCTTAGACATATATATTCAGTTCCCTACTGATATATATTCCGTTCTTACGCATATATATTCCGTTCTTTCACATATATATTCAATTCTTACAACATATATATTCAGTTCTTACACATATATATTCAGTTCTAACCCATATATATTCCGTTCATACTCATATATATTCCGTTGTTACGCATATATATTCCGTTTTTACGCATATATTCAGTTCTTACGTATATATTCAGTTCTTACGCATATATACTCCGTTCTTACACATATATATTCAGTTCTTACACATATATATTCAGTTCTTACACTTACACAATATATATTCAGTTCTTACACATATATATTCAGTTCTTAACATATATGCCGTTCTTACACATATATGCCGTTCTTACACATATATATTCAGTTCTTACACATATATATTCAGTTCTTACGCATATATATTCAGTTCTTACGCATATATATTCAGTTCTTACACATATATATTCCGTTCTGATGCATATATATTCAGTTCTATATACATATATATACAGTTTTTACACATATATATTCAGTTCTTACGCCATATATATTCAGTTACTCTACCTCCTTACACATATATATTCAGTTCCTTAC